>JAAEAF010004037.1:0-42013 GCA_011037195.1 Triatoma infestans | reverse complement strand
TTTGTTGTTATTTCTTTAAAATATCTCACTTTTTTGAGACCACTAGTATAGAGGATAATGCCTAGCACGGTAAAAAAACGTGTACGGAGAGATGTACACTGTAGGATGTAGGAGTGATAGTATATAGAGCATTGCCTGGAAAGTGAATTGCGCCTGGTACACTCTCAAGTGCTAAATCCGCCACTAATTATGCTAGATAAAATTATTGATTATTTTAATTTTTGAGGTAAAAATAAAAATTTAATTTCCGTAAGAGCTACAGTTCAGGCATTGTTGCGTTTGGCTGGTAGATAGCAAATATAAAACTAAAACAAAAGTTAAAAATTTAAAATTTAATTAAATGAATTAAAATTTAAAAGTTTTACCAAATAAAAGTAAACAAAAGAAAAGGTCTTTGAGCAACAGCTTTTGAAAGAGCTAAAGCCTGCCAGACGGACACCCTCCCAGAACTTCGTAAAATTCATTGTCCCAAGGAGAATGTTTCAAATAAAAGTACTAGGCCAATAAATTTGAGTAAATGTAAACAATATCCGGTTTGAGTTTCCTGCAATTTTTGTTATGGAGATGTTTTATTACCATTACTCACATACACACACGCGCGCACTCACAATCACTCATTAATCTAGAAAATAAATTTCTTTCTTGCATTATTATAAGCAAATATATTATCTACAATATTTCATAGATAACTGATCGTCATTCCACCTGATGTAGGTAGAAGGCCTTGCATATTTTTCAGGAGATCCTAGTATAATATATTCATATCATACTTAGAATTTAATGCGAATACTACGAGTACGTATTTATTTGCAAATTTATACGGATATACGAATTTTATGTGAATTTAATATTTTACAATATTTACGCTGTTTTTAGAATGTTTTTTAATGAATTTGTTAGAATGTTCTTTAAGAAATATGTGAAAAAATATTTATAAATTTTCGATAATGGATTTAACCTAAATTTGGTCAGATTTCTTCACGATAATAGCTAAACGGAATAACATGTTTAAACATAAATGATTTTCTTAATATTGAGTATTGCTAAATATATTAATTCCACTGAGAACTACAAACAAACAACACTTTATTACTAAAAGTGGGGCTGCCCAACTATATATATTTTGAAGTAATGCTTTAAACGAAAATTCTTGATAATACTTCACCAGAAAACCTTGTAAACAAGGAAATTATACTAGCAAAAAACTTTAAAATGAATACAATAGGCCAATAGAAGTGTTAGTATGTGAAGTTAAAAGAAATTCGTTGGAGTTAATTTTTGTGAAAAAAGCGAAAAACTAATAAGAAAAATACATTTATTGTAGTTGTACATTTGATTCTTGGATTTTGATTGAAACTTCGACTCAAATCCTAAAAGGCAAATGATCAAGTTCCAGCAGAGCATGATTGAATTTCTTGAAATTTTGCTGATATATATATTTATATCAGCGTATATATATATATATTGTACTTATACGCAGACCATTCGCTAGTATTTAGATAACCGACCTCAAGGCAAATATTCCTGGTGAAAACTCAATTTCTAAAATTTCACAGATTGCCATATTTCTCTTTCAAAAGTAAGAAAACTCAAAATCTCTGACGCGGAACACTCATAGTCTTTCTATTAATGTAGTTCTCACGAATTTATTAATTTAATATTTATTTATCGTCAATATGTAGGCGGTAGAACCAAACGTTTTATTCGAAATGACAAAACAATGGTCTAACGTCAAAACTTCGGTAATATGAATTTCTCGAAAAATTGATTAAAAAGATTTAAATATTTTTCTTATACAGATTTGTGAGAATTAATGTGACCAATTTAGTGTTGCCAATTAGTGACACAGAATCTCTTTAAATTTATTTGGTAGTTTTTTTAGGTATACTACAGTTAAAGTAAGAAACACTTCGTTTTTGGAGAAACCGTGTTAAGCCTTTATGTATGTAGTTGATTATGCTGGGCAGAATTGACATGCTTATCAGCATGATCCTGGTTCGAACCCGACGTATAATTGCTAAAAGTCTAATTTGAAAAAGTATTAATAGTAATGTATATGCTTTCTCCCAGTCTGTAATACTTAATTCGGAAGTTGGACGTTAAGCTCGCCAGAAAAAATATGCATTAATGTATGTTAGCAGTGGCGATAATATCTGCTTTTCTTCTCAATCTTAAGAACTATATATTGCACACAAAATGATTTATTATTTTTACAATTTGTCATTGATTGTTTATGTTTGCTAGACAACTTAAGGTTACAATACTAGTTTGTACAATATTGTAATCCCATTTATAAGTTATTATTTTATAAGTTTTGTCGTACTTATGGGGCTTGCAAAATAAGACGTATATCAGTTTATAAACCCTTAAATTATTGATGACATATGATGTTTTTTTAGATTTAGTAGTTTGTTTTCTAGTTTTGTAATCTAGTTTTCACTCACAGCCAGCGTATAAACAAGCAATAGTAAAATGGTTAAAATGTTTTTTGATTGGGAGCAAGTATATTATTACCATTCTTGATTGGAAGCTGGAAGATATCTTTTAAAGGTCGAAACTTTTTACAATAAACTACGTACAATATGCATACAAATTAAATAAACCAATTAGAAGAGAAGTTGTTTCATTAATTAGCTAGTGGAATATAGATCTTAATATGTATAGATGATATGTTGAGTCAACAGAAAATCGATTCAGCCGTTTTTGAAAAAAATTAAAAAAAAAAAAAAACATTCAGTAAATGGTTTTTTGAATGATTATATTTTCAAAGCCTTAGACACAGATAAATTTTTAATAAACAACTTTTTCATGTTCAAGGAACCTTAGAAAGTATATTTCCGGTGGAAACCCAATTCCGAAAAATTGATACCTACAGTAAGAGAAAGGAAAAAAATTGATTTTGAAATTGATGAATTTCAGCAATCATTCTAAATCTCCAGGAAATTAACAACTAGATTAGTGGAAATATTATTTGATCGTAACAAAATAATATAAAAATGAAAATGACCGGCATTAATATATAAAAAAGACCGATGTAGAAAAAATTTTTAATCAAATTATTTAATTTGTTTCAATACTTAAAAATCCCCTATGCAATGAGTTAGGCCATTGTTCATTAATAATTAAAGAGATTTAATTCTCCATCTAATTATTAATTAGAAATTTATCTAAATACAAAATTTTACTCACCCAACTTGATCATCTTGGAAACTAGAATTAATAAGGTCTCTGTTTGATTTATCACTTTATATCTTCTATGTACATGTATATTTATATACGCTATATATATATATATATATATATGTGTGTGTACTTCGGATAAGAGAGATTATTTATCTTGTGCATCGCTGCCCAATCATCCACTTGGTGTGTGTTATCTTCAGTAAACAAAAAAAAAAAAATAGTAATCATCTTTATAATTATTATTTTAATTTAAAATCTAATTATATTTATTTTACTAATAAATTAATTTATTATTATCAAAATATTTATAATAATTCAGTAGATAAATTGTAATGTTAATTAGATTATATTTAATTGTTTTCATATAATATTTATTTATGTTAAATATTCATGTCTATGAAACAACCTTTCGTTGTTCGCAAGGTTAATATTATTGTCTTTATAACACCTATCACGGTGGGTTGGAACAATGAAAACGCTCTAAGGCTATTTCTTTCGCAAGTGTCCTTTCACACAGTCCATGCGAATGAATGCCATTACTCCTTTCAGTAGCTCTCCAATATAACGTTTACCACTAAGAAATAAAAAAAGTAAAAATCTGTGGTGAAACACTCAAAACTTTCTCTTAATGTTCAATTAATTGGGAAATCTAAAATAAAAATAAAAAAAATTCTCATGTGAAACGAAATTTTCTTAAATCGAACTAATTCTTTAAATTCGCAATTCCGCTAAACTGTGTATACGTGGATTACTATAAAGATTCAGATAAAACTGACATGGCAATGTGTTTAATCAATTTAGGTGAATTGTATTTTAATAGTTATTTCATAGAAGCTCCATTAATTATAGTGTTTAACCATTTTTTTTTTATTCTGGAATGTCCTATCTTATAGTTGATAAAGTATCAAAAAAATCTGATGTGTATTATTGAACAAACTTTCTCTTATTAGAGATATTACTGTAATGAAAATGATAATTTTTTTTTAACCTTAAAATTTTTATTTATAGTTTAGTGTAGTTTATAATGATTAGCATGAAATGCCAGATAGAAGTTCAATGTGATTAAAGTGTAGAACTGAGGAAAGCATAAGGGTTTTACTTATATAAATAGGCTATTTACTTATTTGAGAAAATGAATCTATATAGTAATATTTAGGGTAGTAATTAGTTTAAGTAAACTGGGGAGGGATAACGAGTACTTTACCCATTTAAACTAATTTAGATGGGCAAAGAATATTTAGTATTTTTCCTATGTATATATTTATAGACTGCATGCATTTTACTCGTAACAATGTATTTGTTAAATTGAATGTATTCATAAATTGCATGTATTTATTGGAGAAAAAGTTAGCATTAATCTAATAGGTCAAATTTTTAATTTCGGAGATGAACGAAGCATTATAAAAGTATTACTACCCTATTATGTAGTTCATTTTACAATTATTCCGATACAGGGAGTGCCAGAACATTTTTTTTTTTTATTGCACCACCCAATTAGTTTATATTATCAATAGCCTCCTAGAGAAGGGAATAGCTATGTGGTTAGCATACTGGATCCCCTCGGAGGATCCGGTTCGAGTCCAGCTGTGCTAGACTTAGATTTTTTTTTCCTAGGAGCCTCTACAGCTCACTGTCCGGTAATAGACAGTGTTGTCTGCAACGAGAGAACGCTGTGCGGAGGCCGGCAGCCACTGAAAAGGCTCCGGGCGCCAATGACCATAGATGCTGACGCGCCTTAAATTAAAAAAAAGAAAATGAAAAATATCTCCTTAGGATAGGTTATTTGTGGATAGTGCGATTCGTAGTTACAATATTACTTTTTGTTTTGCCCAACATTACAAATCTAGTTTTACTAGAACAAGGGATGTTCTAGTGGAACATAAATTAATTCCACACTCTATCTCGTGGACAAGTTCAATGATATAAGATGAGATGTACGCAAAAACCTCGATAATCTAGAGCGTTATGTGCGCAAGAGTTATGTGTAGAAACCAATATTAGAATGTGTCATCCCTGATCCCTGCTCAAGTCATCCCTGATCGTGATGTAAAATAATTGGGGTAGACTAATAATATCGGCAGTTGCTGCACCATATATTTCAAAACTATGGAATAACATTTTTTGGTATTCTGGATGTCATTGACATGACACTAAATTCATCTTTATAAAAGCATCAACGTCTGATTTAAAATTTCCCACCAGTTTGACTAAATACAAGTTGATGTACATTATTGTTTTTCTTCCCTGATTTCGAGATATATATGTAAGTATATATATTTTTTAAAAATTACCATTACTTATAAAACTAGTTACGAGAGAAGCGTGTTTTATGCATAAAACCTATACAATAATCCCAACTGAAACTTTGGATAATTTGAATAATTTTAATACACAAATACCTTAGAAGCGTCTGCTCATTACATATGTCTTAATCTTTCATAATTTAGGTAATGTAGAAATGTTAATTAAAATTATATTTGTTCAATATGTTATAGAATAGTTGTTGTTATGATGTTTCAATTTGTTACAGAATAGATAATATAATTAAATAATGGATTACATTTTATTTCTAATATAGTAATTGATTGATAATATAATATTTATTAAGTATATGATTTATTGATATACCATTTAGTAAAATTAACTTATTGCTTTCTTCTTTAGATGAAGGAGAAAACATTAGGAATCGAGTTTTGATTGAATATATATGTTTCTAAGGTATTAAGGATAAGAAAATCACTGTTTAAGGCAAATTGACCAGTAGCCAATTTGTTTCTAGGTGATGTGCGTTTGTGTGGTGTGTATGTATGTGTTTGGGAACACCTCAACTAAAACCAAGGAACTCATGAATCACAATTTTAATATTCTGTTTAGATTTACAGTGGATGTGGCACAAAATTTTCTGAGCAAATACTTTAATAAAACTGAGCAAGAACTTGTTTGTTAAAAGATAAAAATTTATAATAAGTCACTAATATTGATGGACTCATTAAGCGTATTAGCAGCTCGCCTGATAAATCCTCGACTCAAAGATCATAAAAATTTACAACTCAGTGCTTCAGTAAACAGCATGCGGTCTGAGGGTGACGTTCGCCTGGGTGCCGGGCCACATTGGTGTGTCCGGTAACTAAAAGGCCGATGATGCAGCCAAACGAGCTGCCTCTACACATACTGAAGATGTCATCCGTGAGGGTCCCGCTGTCTTACAAATTTACATAGAATATCTTATAAATAAAAAATGGCGAATTCATTGGGAGTAAAATTAAAAGATATTATTTTGCTATGTGTGCGAAGTGCTACAATCGAGAATTACCCGCGGCATGAATCAGTTATTCAGACGAGGCTAAGGATTGGTCACACACATATGAGCCATGGGCACCTTTTTATTGGTGAAAGAAGACCGAGGTGGCCGAGAATGCCGAGAATCCTGACGGTCGCGCACGTGATGGAAGGGTGTAAGGCTCTATGTACACAGTGAGAAAGAGAAGGCTTGCCATATGACATACACGCTGTTTTACAAGAGAGTTCTCCTTACATAAGGACGCTATTAGCTCTTTTGAAAGATATAAACGTATACAATAAAATTTAGGTTAGGAAGCTCGGGTGAAGGAATATCGATTGCTTCATCTAATTAGGTTAGTTCAATTATTATAAAGACGGAAGGAATATCGAGTACTTTCCTCTTGTGTGAATGGGTAATATGAATAAACCACTATATGATTGTATTTATAGCGTGTATGGTTTTTATTGTACTGAATGTATTTATTAGAGTGAATGTGGTCTATTGGACTGAATGTATTCATTGGCCACTATGTTAGCATGGTTGCTTAGTGTAGATTTTCATTTATCAAGGGGTTGAAAGAAATTTATAGAAGTATTTCAAACCCACTAGCTGTAAGTCAAAATTAGTCTAGATCATTTAGGATGTGCAGGAACATTAGTTAACAGTGCTGACATCCACTATTCGTACAATAAATAGCCACCTTCGCAATATTATTAGAATTTTATACCGATGTTAATAATGTTATTTAACTTGTAATAATGATCTTAATAAACTCTAGTTTATGTAGGAAGCATTTATATTAAACATCAGGATTTTACTTTAGTCTGAATCTATCCCAGTTATTATTAAAATAAAGGATGGCACAAGCAATAACCCACACACCTTCTCGTCGACTAGATCGATGATATAAGAGGGGATGTGTGGGTCGATCCTCGAAAGCCTGTGGCTTCCTCTGCTATGCTAGGAGCAAGGTATTGTGTGTTGAAGCCATATAGATTACCATGTGCCATTCCAGCTCGAGTGGCCGAGGAATTAGAAATATATAAGTAGCAAGAAGTTCTAATGACCACCGTAGTCGATGCGCAAAAAAAAAAAATAGATAAGTATTATCTAAAGTGGTCATTATTCACAATAAATAAATACAAAAATAAAATTGTAGAAATCATTTCATATTTAAGTGGATGATGTTGCGGTCATTGTGACTAATATCGATAGTAACCAGTATCGCATACATACTATATAGCATATAAAAGTATATGATTTATTGATATACCATTTATTTATGTATTTAGCACATTTGTAACGAATTTGGGATGAATGTGATCATAAACTCAAGAGTAGAACCAAATAACTCAGGAACACAAAATATTAGGAAACTCAAGTTTGATATTCGTTACAGCACTGCACCTGGCGAAACGTCTCAGCCAAAATTCATTTTACAGAATGGTTCCCTCCCTCCACCAATTTTTTTTTGATTTTATAGAACTGCAACGAGTTTTTTTTTTTTACTTCGTATTCACGTAATCATTCATGTATTCATGTATGTATCACATATGTATTCATGTATTCGTGCACCCATGTAATCATCGTATATCACCTATGAATCCCAATCATTTTATATGAAACATTATTTCCAAGAAAGTTAATTTTTTGACAGAAAACATTTTGGATACAATACGAATAATATTTCTCTAATTTATTATTTCAATAAAATTTACTATTTTACAACGAATTTAATATTAATGTACATTTAATGCTTTGTCAGAATTCTAAATTTGAAATAAATTGGGTTTACCGGAAATGTAACTTTACAGTATTGGTTACTAAGTTTCTCAGAATTTCTTTTTTTTTAAAGGCTCCACGTTTTCTGTAAAATTTGTATGCTAACTGCACTTAATAACTTATCATTTTATTTGAAATATTTTTCCAATTTCGTAAAAGTATGTGTGTGACAGTATGTATTGTGCAAACAAAACTACATGCTAATCGATATGGGAATCCAGGGTTATGACATACAGTTTATGTTGAAATTATATCTACAGAGTCTAGCTGGCTATTTAAATTGAGTTATTATACTCAAATAGATATCGTATGGACGATGCTTCCAAACTATGCACTTTATATAACAGAAGGGAAAACGAAGTCGTGTACCATTTCGTCTGTGTTTGCCCTATATTAAAAGAATTTCTTCTATTATATTTTGGTAAATGCAGATTATGCTTTAATGAGTTTCTGGAATAATTAATTGCCCAATTAATGGCAAATATTGGTGGGCATTAATTAATTATTGTAAACTAACCTGGAAATATAAATACGATTTGATTCAGGAATTCAATTATTTATGAACCTAATTACTAAGTATGTATTTATATTTAAGTATGGATGGATATATGTGAGATTTTTTATTTGTCAATCTAGGTATAGAAGCCTTTGATTTATTTGTTTTCTCTAACGGCTGATGCCTTTTGTTTACTTTTATTTATTAGGTTAAAAGTATATTATTAATATGAATTTTTTATGAACATTACTTATATCTTCTTTTCTTTTTGGAACATATTCTCTTTTTTCTTTTTCTTTTTTTTGGATTATTTTATATATATTTACATTTTTTGTATTTGGTGGCATACATTTTGACTTTCTCTTACTCCTAGTAAGAGGATGTATTGTAATCGTGTCAAATTTTCGATATCGAGTTTTCACCGGAAATATCCGTTTTGAGGTTTAGCAAATAGTCTGAGTGTATGTGTGTGTGTATGTATGTGAACAGCATAGCTCGATCGTAGAAAGTTCATACTTGCTATTCCGTTTAGGTATCACCATGGAACCCGACAGTGGGTCATCTGTTAAAATTCCTCAACCAGAAGTACAACTTTACTTGTTGGTTTTTTTAAGTTTTTGCAATTTTCTCAAAAATCGCTCCAACGATTTTCTTCAAAATTTTTATATCGACTACACATAGTAACAGCTACAACTTTTATTTGAAACATTTCTCTCGGAAATTCATTTAAGGGCACTTATGTGGGAGGGGTGGGGTTAGGTTTTCATCTAAAGTGCTATTTCAGTTTATTAGACAATTGTATCACCTAAATAATGTTAATTAAAATTAAATATGTTGTTGAAATTCCGAGTTTGAAAAAATCTGTTAACCGAAAGTGCGTTTACTTTACCACTTTACTAAATAATTTTTTCGCTTTTTCGCGATTTTCTCGAAAATGACTCCGACGATTTTCTTGAAACTACCTATATAAACTAAACATACAAAGATCTGTAACTTTTATCTAAAATATTTCTCTGGGATAATTCATTTAAGGGCACTTTTAGGGGAGGGGTGGGGTTGCAGCTTCCTCTAAAGTGGTATCATAGTTGATTATATAATTCTGTCATCCAAACAAAATTAATTAGAAATAAATAGATGGTTTTAAATTCCAAGTTTTAGAAAATTTGTAAGCCGGAAGGGCTCTACTGAACATTTTTTCAGTTTTCGACTAATTTCGTTATATTTGGTACACATTCTATAACTTTTGTCAATTATAATTTTGAGAACAGGAGTAAGAGAAAGTTGTGTGAGTGTTTCACACCAGATTTTTTATTTATTTATAAGAACATTAATTATTGATTTGCCTATTGACTCCGGACGGTCTATGTGACCATGAGTCGTCAGTTGGTGGATTTATATATATATATAAATTCTGTATTTTGTAAATTGATTTTTTTTTTAATAAAACATTATTATTATTATTTTTTTTTTTCGGCGCATCGACTACGATGGTCATTAGCGCCTCTAGTCATTAAATCTTTCTCATTCTATGGCCACTCGAGCTGGGATGGCACATGCTAACCTGTGTGACTTCCACACACAACACCTTGCTCAGCAAGGCTGGATGGAGCCATAGGTGTTCGAAGATCTACCCTCACATCCCCTCTTATATCATCGATCTAATCGACGAGGAGGAGTTTGGGTTTATTGTTTGTGCCATCCCTTATTTTATTAACAACTGGGGTAGATTCTAATGTCAGAAACCTTACTGTTTAATTATTTTATTATGTATAATTTATCTTTTATTATTTTTTATATTTATATTATATTTATATTTTATATTATTTTATTTTAATATATTATTACATATTTTTATTATTATATTATAATAAATTATGTTTCTTTATAATTACTTATGATTATAATTATATCTATTACAAGTGCAACATATCTGTAAAACTCTTTCAGCTACTTAAGGTTTCTCAATAACATCTTGAACGTACTTAAAGTTGATACACTAACAAAGTCCACATATTTATGTAGAAAGAGGTTGTTGCCCCAATGTTTTAAAATCTATTTAATCTTAAGTAGGAATAAGCAATTAGTAAAAATACTGGGTTAAAGATGTTTTAATTTTAATTGAAAACAATATTGTAACAAGACAAAGCCGAGTGTGTTTTTCGCACCATCACTAATAGCATTATTTTTAACTCGGCTGGATTATCTCATTTTTTTTTACTTTTTTATATTATAATAATATTAGCCCGATTCTCCATTCCATTCTTCTGTATGTTACGAATTGGTTTTTTACCACGTAAAACCAATAATTTCTAACCTAATTTCAGTATAGGTTATCTGTTTATTACTTCCTATTTATAAAATATTTCTAAAATAATATGATATAAAAATACAAGAAAATTTATAATTTTTATCATTATACTTTATTTTACAGAAGTTAGATAAGGTACAAATCGAAGATTACAGTAGCTATAACAATGAACGATTTGCAGACAAATTATTATACGATTAATACATTTTGGTGGATTCATTTGATTATTCTTCTTTTTCTTTTTTAATTTACAGTAGGTTTAGGTACATTTTTGGTGACTAGTACTGAATTTTCTTGATCCAATCTTGATGGTAGCTTTACAATTTCAAGTTCCGAATTCGTGTCTACTGATATAAATGGTTTGACGGCATAGGATCTGGCTTTTAATTGTCTTCACCTGGTTGTGTAACATAGTTTTGTATTCGGATTTGATGTATTTACTATTTCTGTATACGATTGGTTTGGTCCTACGGTTCTGGTATAAGAGGTTAAGCTGAACAATTCACATTCCATGCCCAGTCGCAACGCAGTTTTACTGGATTAAACAATCTAAATAATATAGAGCAGGATTGGAGAGTAGCTATGCCATTATGGCAACGGTAATAAAGACGGCAGTTCCAACTATGTGGCCGATTATAATCTGGCATAAATGGTGAGCATGCATAGGCCAATGAGATGGCACAGACAGTGATAAGTAAGAATCCTGAAAATAAAGAAATGCATTCTTTTATTATGTAAATTTAAATTTGATTTGGAATGAAACTGGTTATGCACAGTGGCCGATTTTTGCATAGGCGTACAAGGCGCGCGTCTGGGACTCTCATAAATCAATGGAGCTCTGAAACTCAGCTCTCAAAATAAAATAAAAATTTTTCAAATTATTTATTTATTTTCAAAATAGAAATAAATAATAATTCAGCAGTATTCCATAAATTAAATATTGACAATAGTATAAGTTTCAATTTTCCTAATTAATACAAACTATAAATTATAATAACATATAATAATAAATTTTTATTATTGGTATGTTATTAGATTGTTTTTAAATACAAATCAGTAATAAATTTAAAAATAAATTATTTTTATATCCATGGATTACTAGATATTGTTTTTAACACTTTTACCTATTGAACCTTAATAATTCTTGTACCAATAAGTTTCAATCTTTATAATTAATACAGTTTTGAACATCAGCAACCTTTTAAATACAGCCAAACAGTTGTAATTTAAAAACGGATTATTTTCTAATGTTTTTTTTCTTTTAATATCTCACTTTTTTTTTTGGAGCACCACTATATAGGAATAAGGAGTGACTACCAGTTTAAAAAAACGTGTGTAGAGAGAAGCCTCAAAAGTGAATCGCGCCTGGGGCCTGTGAAGTGCTAAATCCGCCACTAATTATGCTAGATGAAATTTTTGATTATTTTTATTCTGTGAAGAGCTACAGTTCAGGCATGTGGGATAGCAAATAAAAAACTAAAACTAAAATTAAAAGAAAATTAGAATTAAACACTTTTTCCAAGTATATAGTAAAAAAAAAAAAAAAAAAAAAGAAAGTCTTTGAGTAACAGCTTTTGTAAGAGCTAAAGTCTGCCAGACGAACACCTCCCAGGACTTCGTAAAATTCATTGTCCCACGGGAGAATGCTTCAAATGAAATTACTAGGCCAATAAATTTGAGTAAATGTAAACAATATCCGGTTTGAGTTTCCTGCAATTTTTGTTATGGAGATGTTTTGTTACCATTACTCACATACACACACGCGCGTGCACTCACAATCACCCATAAATAGAAAATATAAATTTCTTTCTGGCTTTATTATAAGCAAATATATTATCTACAATATTTCATAGATAACTGATCGTCATTCCACCTGACTGTTAGTAATTTGTTGTATTATGTTGGAAGTTTCGGTCGATTGAAAAAGGTCAAGTACAATTCCAGATGGAGGTAGAAGGCCTCGCATATTTTTCAGGAGTTCCTAGTATACATACTCATATCATAATAAGAATTTAATACGAATACTACGAATACGAATTTATTTGCAAATTTATACGAATATACGAATTTCATTTGAATTTAATATTTTACAATATTTACGCTGTTTTCAACAGATTTTCAACAATTTGTTAGAATGTTTTTTAAGAAATATGTGAAAAAATAATTATAAATTTGTAAATTAGATCTTTCAGTAATGGATTTAACCTAAATTTGGTCAGTTTTCTTCACGATAATGGCTAAATGGAATAACATTTTTAAACTTAAATGGTTTTCTAAAGATTGAGTATTGCTAAATATATTAATTCTTCTGAGAAATACAAACAAACAACACTTTATAACTAAAAGTGGGGCTGCACAACTATATATATTTTGAAGTAATGCTTTAAACGAAAATTCTTGATAATACTTCCCCAGAATACCTGTAAACAAGTAAATTATCCTAGCAAAATGTTTAAAATATAAATAATAGCCCAATAGAAGTGTTAGTATGTGAAGTTAAAAGGAAGTCGTTGGAGTTAATTTTTATAGAAAAAAGCGAAAAACTAAAAAAAACATTTATTATAGTGATGCATTTGACTGATGGATTTTAATTGAAACTTCGACTCAAATCATAAAAGGCAAATGATCAAGTTCAAGCAGAGTATGTTTGAGTTTCCTATGATTTCGCGGATATAGATATATATATATATTGTATATATACACAGACCATTCGCTAGTATTCAGATGACCGACCCCAAAGCAAATATTCCTAGTGAAAACTCAATTTCTAAAATTTGACAGATCGCCATATTTCTCTTTCAGAAGTCAGAAAACTTAAACACTCTGATGCGGAACACTCATACGACTTTCTTTTAATGCAGTTCTCACAGATTTATTAATTAATATTTAGTTTTCATCAATATGTAGATGGTGGAACCAATCGTTTTATTCGAAATGATAGTTAAAAATTGGTCTAACGTCCAAATTTCGGTAATATGATTTTCTAAGGAAATTGGTTAAAAAAAAGATTTTTAAATCTTTTACTTATAGAGATTTGTGAGAATTAATGTGACCAATTCAATGTTGCTAATTAGTGACACAGAATCCCTTTAAAGTTATTTGGTAATTCTTTTATTTAAAAGATATTAAATTATTTGGTTATTAAATTATTTAAAAGATATTTCGTTTTTCAAGAAACCGTGTTTAGCCTTTATGTTTGTAGTTGATCATGCTGGTTAGAATTGGCATGCTTATGAGCATGATCATGGCTCGAGACCTACGTTTAACTGCAAAATCTAATTTGAAAATAGCATTAATGTCTGGCCTTCCTACCTTCCTAAAATAGAGTAATGTATGGCTTTCCTCCCAGTCCTAGTTGGGAAGCTCTCAATCTTAAGAACTATACAGGGTGTCCCAAGATATATGGATAACGACTTTTTCTCGGAATCTAAGATAGCTAGAAAAAAACTAAAAAATACGTGTCCCCGTAGTTTTTTGTTAGAAATCCAAATTTAATTTGCAAATTTGTTTTGGTGCATCGAGAAGCGACATACAGGCACCAACTTCATTTTTCAAATGGAGAGGTGTGGTTTTTATTTTTTTGTAAGAAAAATTTACTTGAACGGTTTTTTTCTGTGAGCGATATTTTACAAGTTACAGAAATTTCAAAAAGATATTATAACTGTTTTTTGATTGAATAAGAAGAAAAGTACTATTTTATTATAAATTTTACTCCTCATTAATTACAGATCTTGTTCGAACTGGCACCCACCATTAGAGATGCATACACATGCTTTTTCCTGCGATTGTACCTTACGACCAAAGAAATATATCTCCAACGGTGGAGGCCAGTTCGAGCAGATCTGTAATTAATGAGGAGTAAAATTTATAATAAAATAGTACTTTTCTTCTTATTCAGTCAAAAAACCATTTTGAATATCATTTTGAAATTTCTCATAAGAATCATGTTTTCATTTATAACTTGTAAAATATCGCTCACAGAAAAAAACTGTTCAAGTACATTTTTCTTACAAAAAGTAGAGGAATCTATTTCTTAAATAAAAACCACACCACCCAATTTTAAAAATTGAAGTTGTTGCCTGTGTCTCGCTTCTCGAAGCACCAAAACAAATTTGCAATTTAAATTTGGTTTTCTAACAAAAAACTACGTGGACACGTATTTTTTAGTTTTTTTTCTAGCTATCTTAGTTTCCGAGAAAACGTCGCTATCCATATACCTTGGGACACCCTGTATATTGAACACAAAATGGTTTAATATTTTACACCTTGTCTTTGATTGTTTATATTTGCTGGCCAACCTAAGTTTAGACTACAAAAGTTTGTACACTTTAAGCCTATTTATAAGTTATTATTTTATTTATGGTTTAAGCACTTAGTTTTGTCGTGCTTGTGAGGCATGAAAAAATATTTTTATAACAGTTTATAAACCCTAAATTGTTTTTGACGTATAATTTTTTTAAATTTAGTAGTTTATATACGGCAAATCTAGTTTTCACACACTGCCAGTATATAAACAATCACCAGTAAAATGATTTAACTTTTCTTTGATTGGGAGCAAATATATTATTAGCGTTCTTGAAAGCTGAAGACATTTTTTAAAAGTCGAAATTTTCTACAATATAACTACGTACAATGTGCATGCAAATTAAATAAACCAATTGGAAAAGAAGTTGTGTCATTAATTAGCTACTGGAGTTCTGGAACTTTATATGTATAGATGATATATCGAGTCTAAAGAAACTCGATTCAGCCGTTTTTGAGAAAATTTAAAGAAAAACGCTTCAGTAAAGGTTTTTTGAATGATTATTTTTTCAAAACCATAGACAGTGATAAATTTTTAATAACAACTTTTTCATGTTCAAGGAACATTAGAAGTATATTTCCGGTGGAAACCCAATTCCGAAAAATTGATACCGACAGTAAGAGAAAGGAAAAAATTGATTTTGAAATTGATGGATTTCAGCAATCATTCTAAATCTCCAGGAAATTAACAACTAGATTTGTGGAAATATTATTTGATCGTAACAAAATAATATAAAAGAAATGGCCGGCTTTAATATAAAAAAAAGTACGAAATAGAAACATTTTAATCCAATTATTTATTTGTTTGAATGCTTAAAAATCCCTATACAAAGAGTAAGGCCATTGTTCATTAATAATTAAAGAGATTTAATCCTCCATCTAAATTTATCTAAACACCAAATTTTACTCACCCAACTTAATCATCTTGGAAACTAGAATTAATAAGCTCTCTGTTTGATTTATCACTTTATTTCTTCTTATATGTACATGTATATTTATATGTACATATAAACGCTCTGTATATATATATATATTTTGGATAAGAGAGGTTGTTTATCTTGTACAGCGCTGTCCACCAATTATCTACTTGGGGTGTTATCTTCAGTAAATAAAAAAAAAATTATTAACCATCTTTCTACTTATTATTTTAATTTAAAATATACCTGGATTTATTTTACTAATAAATTAATTTTATTATTATCAAAATATTTAAATTCTTCTTCTTCTTCACTTGGTTCTACAACCTGCTTGCGCGAGTCTTGGCCTCCTCTATGGATGAACGTCAGTTGTCACGGTTCGATGCCGCCACCATCCAGTTGCGGACACCAAGGAAGCTGCTTGCATCTCTTGCCACTGCATCACTCCATCTCAATCTGGGTCTCCCGATCTGCGTACACCGCGTGTATTTTCTCTCAACAACTTGAGAGGCACTTTCTCGGGATTCATTCTTCCTACATGCCCCGCCCAGCGCAGGCGCCCCAGCTTGATATAGTCCACCACATCCTTGTACAAATTCCTTAGTTCCTCATTACTTCTCTGTCTCCATGTCTCCCCATCTAGGATGGCTCCATAGATCCTGCGAAGAATTTTCCTTTCAAACCTAAGGAGGGCAAGCTCGTCTTTTCTAGTGATGGTCCAGCATTCCGAGGCATATGTTAGAACGGGTCGGATGAGAGTCTTATAGATTCTTAATTTTGTGGACCTGAAGAGTAACCTTAAGATTATGTGTTATGTGTAGAAACCAATATTAGTATGTGCCATTCCTGCTCGAATGACCACAGATCGTGGTGTAAAATAATCGGGGTAGACTGATAATATCGACAGTCGATGCACCATATATTTCAAAATAATGGAATAAACATTTTTTGGCATTCTGATGTCATTAACCTGCCTTTACATACCTAAAGTTGACATGTAAATTATGGCCTGAACATTATAAAAGCAACAAGGTCTGGTATAAAATTTCACATCACTTTGATTAACACAAGTTGATATATATTATTGTTTTTTCCCCTGATTTCGAGATATATATGTATATATATTTTTTAAAAATTACCATTACTTATAATACTAGTTATTAGAGAAGAGTGTTTTATGCATAAAATCTATACTATAATCCCAACTGAAACTTTGGATAATTTGAATAATTTAAATACACAAATACCCTAGGGGCGTGTGCTCATTACGTATGTCTAGTAATAATTTAGTTAATGTAGAAATGTTAATTAAAATTATATTTGTTCTATATAATTTAAACGATGTTTCAATATGTTACAAAATAGATAATATAATTAAGTAATAGATTAAATCTACTTCTAATATAGTAATATTTATTATTACTATTATTATTATTAATAGTTTGATAATATAATATTTAGTAAGTATATGATTTATTTATATACCATTTAGTAAAATTAACTTATTACTTTCTTCATTAGATGAAAGAGGAAACATTAGGAATCATGTTTTGATTGAATTTAAGTTTCTAAGTTGTTTCTTTTTTTAATTTAAGGCTCGTCAACATATATGGTCATTGGCGCCCGGAGAGCGTTCTCAGTGCACTGCCGATTTCCGGACCGTGTTCTCTCGTTACAGACAACACTATCAATCACAGGACAGTGAGCTGTAGATGCTTCTAGGAAGAAAAAAAATCTAAGGGCAGCACAGCTGGACTCGAACCTGGGTTCTCCGCTTGGGAGTCCAGTACGCTAATTCTAAGGTGTTAAGGATGAGAAAAACAATGTTTAAGGCAAATTATCCCCTAGTTATATGCTTCTAGATGATGTGCATTGGTGTGGTGTTTGTTGGGAGTAGCTCAACTAAATCCCAATTCCATTAAGATTTACCAGGGATCTGGTACGAAGTGTTCTGAAAATATACTTCGACTAAAAATATGACTCGAATGAATGCATTTTCTCCCATTTTTCTTGAAATGGCGCTGTCTTTTCTAAAATTTCTAAACCAACTGCATATAAAAAGACCATTTACTTTTACATGAACAATTTTTCCAAAATAAATTGAATTTAATTGCTCTTGGTGTATTTTTAATATTAATGGCTTTAAGATTCTATTGAATTTTGTATTGAATAATGTACTATCTGTGTAATATGAGGGTGCTTTCAACTCAATTCAAGTAAGGTAAAAATTTCACCTTGAAGAAAGTTTGTCAGCTAATACATTGATATCTTTAAATTTCAATTCCTTTAAAGTTCGTAGACAACTTAACGATTTAATGGTATAATTCAAGATATTCCAAACAATAAAATTAATTGTTAGGTTGCAATAAATCTAAAAAATTGTTGTGGTTGGTTACGCAGCAACTGAAAAGCATCAGAGATGTTTTCTGTGATAGTCTGCTACATTTTTTTTTTAATAAAGAATTCCTGATGATGGGATAACGTCCGAAACCGGTCGATGACCAAAAATATGAAGGAAAAATATCTCAGATACCAAAATGTTCGCAATACCTCATTATTTCATATATAATTTTATAAATGTGTTTATTATAATAATGCACATTGTTTCTTCTTCTCCCATAAATGAAACTAGAATTTCAGAGAGAATTTGCTTGTTAATAAGCTTTAAATAAATAGGATCCAATTTTCTATAAACACTTACTTTAATTTGACTTTTAGGAGAGATAAGTTTGTTCTAAGAATAGTTATAAATAGCTGATTAGCTTTGTATTTAAATGTATTCTCTTCCTTTACGATAGTTCAAAATGTATTAATTAATTGGAACATTTTATAATGTATGCCCTCAAATAAGTTCTATAAAAGGATATATCCAAAGTGTAATGTTTAAACGTTTTCTCAAGAAAAGTAATGAAGGATAAATAGAAATCAAGGATATATTAATCCCCACGATAAATGAAACTAAGCAATGAGTAGATTCTCACTAATAAAATTGCTTTTAATCAAAACAAAAAAGAAGAAAAAGAAAAAAATTAATAAAATACTTGAATATTTGTTATCTAAAGATTGCTGAGTTTTGGGCTAATTATTATATTATTATTATTATTATCTTTAATCATTATTATTTTTATTATTATTCAATTATGTGTATTCTTCAAGTCCCAGATTTTCAGATCAGTTACCAACTGTAATTGAAAATAGCATGCAAGAACTTTCTAATATTTCTGTAGGCCTTCACATTTTTTTTGTTTTAGGTGCGTCAAAATCTGTTGGCCATTGGCTCCCGGAGCATTCTGAGTGCACTGCGGGTCTCCGGCTAGTGTTCTCTCGCTGTAGACCACACTGTCCATCACCGGATCCCCGTGTAGGTTCTGAGGTAGAATACGCCTACGGTATGCCTACCTGTCGTAGGAGGGGACTAAAAGGGAGACCCTACACTGGACAAGTCGTATCTTCTAATAAGATATGTATGAGTCCTTGTGTGGAAAGTGAAATCTAGTTGTGTCACTCTTACTTCAACAACTACAGACATTTTGGCGTAGGCTCTGGCTCTCCAGTTCGGGGATTCCCTCCCCCAACCAATCCTGATATTTCCCCTTGCATGGTTGCCGGCAAGTTACCTGGGTTACTGAAACTCCTGTGCTTTAGGCAATGGACAGGAATCAGTAGATGGACATTACATCCATCGGGCGTGCAATCAGTCACGGTAACTCGTTAGAGTTGAAATACTGAACTACGGGCGCAAGCTACTTTCCGAGCCAATTACTTGCAATTGAGGTAGGATTCGTAGCGGCCGTGGTTTAACCAATAACTCCAATGACCGAGGTCATGAGTTGAGCGGGAGGAGACTCGCAATATAAAATTAACCCCGGAGCAAGCCCTTTGCTAGAAGCGCATTTGTCTGGGTGTGCGCGGTTCACCAGAGCCTGCTAGAGAGTACCTTCTGGTAGTGGAGTGTGACCACTTTGTGGGATCACTCTGCGCGCTGGTTGAGCGCATCTCAATCTGCCCTTAAATGGGTCAAGCGTGGGAGTACTTCGGCACTTCTGCTATGGTCGGGCATTGCACTAAAAGTCCTTCCATGGTGGTGACAATCACTTCTTGTTAAACGATCCCGTTGCTTACAACGGGGACCGGTAAACCCGAACGGGTAGGGTCGGGTCTAGAAAGATCCCCCGAAGTACTAGGAGGAAAAGGGGTATATGGGGAGAATGGTGAAGGACCGTGATGTAGAAGCTCATAGGAAGAGAAAATCTAAAGGTTTACCAGTATTATCAGTGGGAGTAGGCTGCTTTCTGGAAAATTATGTAATTGACAATTGAAGACCACTGCAGCTATCCGGACATACTGGTTTTTCATTTTTCTTTCTAATTATTATTTGCAGAGAGTATCTTTATTAAGTGAATTTTTTAGTAACTTATCTTAGGTTTTTTGTTGTTGTTAAAAATGAAATATTATTCACATTTAAGAATGGACCCACTTGATTCTTATAAAGATATAGTATCTTTATTTATTTTTTTTTATTTGAAATTATTTTTTATTTTAATTATTTGTTCGGTACTCGACCTTAAGTAAAGGCTACAGAAAAAATGTCACTATTGCAATTCCAGTATTTGTGAAATGAGTCAGTATTACGTAATTTCATTACTTTATTAATGATATATATATCCGACTGGCTTTTATTTAAGACGTTAATTCATATACGTACATCAAAAAATAGTTAATATTAATTATTCCCAATATTAGAGGAATGTACATAACTATATGAATGTTTTGTATAAATTAGAATCTAACTGAAATGATTTTATAATACCAATAAGATTGAGATATTTATTGTGCCTTGGTATATATAACTAAGCCATATCGATCATTCGACTGGAAATACTCGAACATGCTTTGAGAGATCTCCTGATAACGAAAATGTAGAGAGTGAGAAATATCTCAAAAACAAAAACAAAGAAGTCGCAGGAAGCTAATACTTTAGATAACATCGGCGCATCAACCGGTAGTGCGAATTTACTGAATAATTTTTTACAAACGTTCACCATTTTTGCCAAAAACGACTCCAACGATATTCTTTAAACGTCCTTGTTTTATCTATTCCTACAAATAAATACACTTTTGTTGGTAACTTGTTCTATCTATGGAAAATGGATTATTTTAGAGGCTTGGTGGGGAAGGCATTCCCCTAAAGCTACCACTTCAGTATTCTTGCATCTACATATTATGAATGTACATTGAATATACCATGTTTGCTACTATTCTAAGTTGAAGAATATCATTAAACCGGAAGTGCGACTTTACAGAATTGTTATATGAGTTTTTTGAGGGGGGTGTTTCTCAAAGAGATTAACAACAATTTTCTTTACCTTGTAATGCTAATTTGAAATATTTGAAACATTTTTCAGGTAAAATTGATTTTAAGTGTTCTGAGGAATCAGAGGACTTTAGATTTCAAATATGTTAGGCGTTTATAATGTGGACTACTGTGCAATCACATTCAACTTCTATTTGTCATTTTTGTGCTAACCAACAAGTTTTCCCATGATTATTTTATTTAATTAGAAACATTTTCCATGGTAGCCTGCTTCATTTTATGGTCATCGACCGGTTTCGGCGTTCGCCTATCTTCAGGATGCGTTTTTTTTAGACAGTGTGACAACACAGACTTGTAAAGAGCAAATTCAGTTTACACACTCAATTGTGTAGATAGATAGATAGATAGATAGATAGATAGATAGATAGATAGATAGATAGATAGATAGATAGATAGATAGATAGATAGATAGATTGATAGAGAGATATCAAATTTTCAAAATGTTTGATAAATTGAAAATACTAAGAACAATTACATTTCAATTTTGTTCATGACAGCTAAAAAGGAAATTGCTGTTCAATATTTTGCGAACTTCATCTTCATTTATTTTTAATGCTTTCATCAATTGTGTTGTTTTAGCAAGCAATACATCAATAATGCACTTGTACACAATAATTATTGTGCATTCTATATGATCAATTCCACCTTCTCTTATTCAGTGGAATAATTACTGGTACTATTACAAAATGGTGAGCATATTGATTAAAACCAATTCTGCATAAATATATTAAGTGAGCGCCTACGTATTTAACAAGTCGGGTGATTTTTTTTTTCTTTCTCAGCTTGATAGAACTTTAATTCCAATTTTAATTTTACCCATGCATGTTTTTTGTTTTTCTAATTATTAATCCAACCATAGAAATCTGCTCTAATGCAATGAAAAATGACAGCACTCTAAACCAATACTGCACAGTAATTTAGGAGCACATTCTGTTTTCTTCAACAGAAAGTGTGTTGGTTCAAAACAGTTCAAATTTTCTCGGAAAAACCCTTATTTCAATATTTTATATATTTCTCGAATAGTGTTATATTTTTCTACATTTTAAATGCTTGTTATATCCGATATAAAATATATGAGCACAGAGTAATCTTTCTATAAGCAATACAGTTTTAGGAAAAGAAAAAAGGATGTTGACAGATAGATAGATTCTGTGGGGATTGGCTTGTTACTATTGCGACCATTATTGTGGCACCCACAAATTAGAATAAATTCTTCAGTCCTGTCTGTTCAGTTAAACTTAGTATCTTGGAGAAAGATGCTTGGGTAAACCTCGAAGGCGTCAATTTATCCTTTACAAAAGAAACGAAAGTTCAGCTACACAAGCCCCTCACACTGCCTCATACTTGCAATGATGATTCCTCTGTGGCAATGATGTGGCATCTTAATTCTGCGGAGGCCAGTGAGAAGGCCCACAGAAATCAGTATGGCCGCACGGCCTTATTGGAGTAGTTCTGCAGTAAGTCTGGGCGAATAAGTATTATTTTTGGGCCGCATCGACATCGCTGGCCATTAGAGCCGCGAATAACTATTAAAAACTTTTTCGCCTGTCCCAGGCCTTGAGTTTCCAAGTAGTATAGAAATGGGGCAGCTGGCACACCTTTTTTGAGCAGCCAATCAGATTGCAGTATTTCTCCCCACCCCTCCCAAACCACGCCCACCGACCAATCATCGAACTCGATGAGCACTTAAGCCACGCCCCCACCACGCCCACCGGCCAATCATCAAACTGGGCGAGCACTTAGGCCACGCCTACTTACCCCCACTCCTCTCCAACTGACCAATCATCGAACTGGATAAGCACTTAGGCCACGCCCACCTTCCCCCACCACCGGTCAATCATCGAACTGGATGAGCACTTATGCCACGCCCACTTACCCCCTCCACTTCCCCGTCATCGAAATCGACGAGCACTTAAGCCGCACCCACTTACCCCCACCACTGACCTATCATCGATTTCAACAACTCTCTAGACCATGCCCGCTTACCTCCTCCCCTTAACTTATCATCCAAATCGATGACTCCATTTTCTTTCCACCCCCACCCCTTAACTTATCATCCAATCCGATGGCCGTATTTTCTTCTCCCCACTTCTTGACCTAACATCCAATCCATTACCCCCACTCCTGAATTTATTATCCAATCCGATGACTCTATTTTTATCCTCCCACTCCTAACCTAACATCCAAATAGATGACTCCATTTCTTTCCACCTCCATGGTCAATCCATCCCCACAACAAGATGGCGGAACCTAACACCGTAACACACCACCCCTCTCCTGACTCTAGGCTGGAGGGGTATTTTTTATTTTTATTTTATATGAAAAAACTTGTCTTACCTGTGATTCGATCCTACAATCTTTAGGTTGGAAGTCCATCATCATAACCAGTCGGCCACAATGATCCTCTCGCTAGTTATACTTTTCAACGTACACTTCTATCTTAACCCGCGCACTATCATAATTTTATTCGCCTCGCCCCACTCACAAAAAATTCAATTATAATTAAAAAAAAAAAACAATATGGCGGAGTGACATCCAACTTTCACCACACAATCTAAATCATTTTTAAAAAGATTGACTTACCCCTTCCAGCTCCCTGCTGCTGCTGCTGATATTAACACGACGCGCACTTACACAGAACTGAACCTCCTTATGGCAAAACAATCTACTATAGTAACGTTTATCCCCACTCCTATGACGTCACTGCTAGTTGGGGCATGCGCATTATTGATTTTATCATATTGTATAACAAAAACCACTGCCTTTTCAATATATTATTCGTATGTCGTCACACAGCGATAGTATTGCCAGTGCCTTATTTATTACCACTGCCTTCTAGACAAATCCCCCATTTAGATAACGTCACACACTCTATAGTGATTCACTGCCAATCGCAATATATCGATTACAAATATCGATTATCCATATCAATTAATATCGATTTTATGAATATAATTTATTAATAAAAAACTAACAAAACCACTGCCTTTTCAATATATCATTCGTGTGACGTCACAGCTAATAGCATTGCCACCGCCTTATAGATTAAAAATGTACATATTTATTACCACTGCCTTCTAGACAATTCCCACTCCTGTGGCGTCACAGCCAATAGTATTGCCATTGCCTTTTTGATTATAAATGTACATATTGATTTATTTATTACCACTGCCTGCTAGGCAATTACTACTCCGATGACATCGCATAGCTTACAGTGTACCACTGCAATCGCAATATATCGATTAGAAATATCGATTACTCATATTGATTAATATCGATTTTATTAATAAAAAACAACACTGCTGCTTCTACCACAACAGCTTAGTTATTGCATAATATTTTGTAACACTAAACCTATTAAAAAAATATATATATATATTTATTCTTATCTTAATCTTTTTTTTTATTATTTTTGTTTATTAAACTTTGTACTGTAATTAGCGTATATCTTGCCTGTCCGGACATGTTACTTGCCTTACTTATGAAGAATGTTTGTATATACAATGAGTCACCGTGTATGTCTCAACAAAAATGTAAATCCCATTCTTTTTAAAAGGTTTATTATTTGGTTTTTCTAATATTTAATCCTATTATGAAATGAGTCATCCATGCAAAGGTTTATTTAAAAAAAAAATATATATATCTATTTCTTATCTTAATCCCTTTTTATTATTTTAAAATGTTTGTTATTTTTTTTATTTTTTTATTTGGAACATTGCTGCTATTTAATCCGATTAATATAAGTATATACAATGAGTCATTTTTCTTATCTTAATCCCTTTTTATTATTTTAAAAAGGTTGTTATTTTTATTTCGAATGTTGCTAATACCTAATCCGATTAATATAAGTATATACAATGACTCATCTAGAAAAAGGTTTTTAATTTTTTTAACAATGTTAATACTTAATTATATTATGAAAAAAAAAAATCTACTCTTATCTTAATCTCTTTTTTTTATTTTAAAAGGTTTATTATTTTTTTCTTCGAACATTGTTAAATTTAATCCGGTTAAGGAAAAATATAAGTAATACCATGAGTCATATTTTTATTTGGAACATTGCTGCTACTTAATCCGATTAATATAAGTATATACAATGAGTCATTTTTCTTATCTTAATCCCTTTTTATTATTTTAAAAAGTTTGTTATTTTTATTTCGAATGTTGCTAATACTTAATCCGATTAATATAAGTATATACAATGACTCATCTAGAAAAAGGTTTTTAATTTTTTAACAATGTTAATAGTTAATTATATTATGAAAAAAAAAATCTACTTTTATCTTAATCTCTTTTTTTTATTTTAAAAGGTTTATTATTTTTTTCTTCGAACATTGTTAAATTTAATCCGATTAAGGAAAAATATAAGTAATACCATGAGTCATATTTTAATTATTTTGTCAACTACAATGATGTTGATGATGATGATGACGCACCATACAATTCTTAGCTAGTAAACAGTCTACATACCCCCTCCCCTAGCATCACGCCATCCATATTAACCAATAGTATTTCGAGAATCATCCGAAGGTATATAAGTCGTGACGAATATCGCCGCATTCTCATTCTGTGTTTAGTGCTCTTTGTGTAAACTGCTTTGGTAATCTCAACTAAATCTTAATTTTTATGCAAGTACATTTTTCATTTTTTCTTAATTTAAATTTTTTTTGTATCTGTTACTTTTATATTTTCTTTTGAACAATTTTTTCTTTTTTTTTTTTTGTGTTAATTATTATTATTCCAATTTATCAATTTTATTTAATACATATTTTGATTAATATATATTTTTTTTTTCTAATTTTTAATTTTAACTTTCTTTTTTTTTTAATCCGTTTAATTTCTTGTTTTATTCTAAGTGTAATTTCTTATTTATTTATTTTTTCTCAATTTTATTCTTTCTATTCATTTCATAACTTTTTTTTAAAAAAAATTCTTTTGTATATAGTATATCTATAGTTTTATTATATAGTAGTTTTTTTTCTTTTTATTATATAGTATTATTATTATATTATTACTTTTCTCTCTATATATATTTATTGTGCATGCAAGTATTTATAAGTGAACAGTTTTATTTTATTTTTTAAATATGCAGTGTAAAAATTGTCAAAAAGATTTTAAAAGGGAATATAACAAGGATCGACATGAACGCGTGTGCATTGCGCATAATCAGCGCCAGGTCTGCAATAATTGCGGCGAGGGTTTCTCCTCAAAAAAGACGTTAAATGCGCACATGCGTCGTTGTAGCGATAACACGCCAGTTGCCATGTCTAAAAGAGTCCGCATAGATGCCGCTCAGGGACATCTATATGAAGTGGAATCGGCGTTCGGAGGGACTCTTAGAACATTCTTTCTTCCATGCACTGAAGCAGCTGATGCAATGGAATTTCTATCTGCTCAGACAGCTATCTTGCACCGACTGCTTACAGAATGCTTGGAAAAAAGTGACGCTCTCCTCAAATACAATTTGGTCTTGGAGGCGACCTTTGAAAATGTCAAAGGTGAAACCTGTGATCGCGCCTTCAAGACCAAAAATAAAGTAATATGCAAAGACTCCTCCATCGAAGAATATTTAAATGAAAATTTTAAGAAAATCGTAGCGGAGATGGAGGAGTCTGCATTAAAGGGAAGCGGCTGGGTTCTAAAGGAGTTCGATGGAGTCCTTCTGCGCGTGAACCGGTTCTAACCTTTGGGGGAGGAGGGCAACAGCTTCAAAAAATTAAAACAAATATAAATAAATAAAACAAAAGTTTATTGGTGGCGGGTATTTTAAGTATTTAGTGTTAAATTGTAAAAAGAGTGCGTGTATGTTGGTAATGGTTTTGTATGTATGAGTGCGTATGTTTATGTAGATATAAGTTTTTCGATGCGTACATAGCTTCCGAAAGATATATAAAGAGAAACGGAAGAGCGATTCTTGTTATTCTTCACCATGCGCTTGATAAAGCAACATAACACCCTCTCTGTTCAAAACCTTGACGACGGGGCCTCTTTAAAGAAAGAATCCAAACACGGTCCGCTGTTCCCCGATACCATTAGATGTATAATATGTGGACCATCAAATTGTGGGAAAACTAATCTCATGTTGAGCTTAATCTATGATCCTAAGGGGCTAAGATTTGAAAATATTTACTTGTTTGCCAAGTCCTTACAACAGCCCAAGTATAGGATGTTAGCACAAATATTACAACCTTTGAAAGATATTGGATTGTTCCAATATGAAGACAACTCCCAAGTTCCACCACCTAAAGAGGCCCTGCCCAATTCAATCATTATATTCGATGATATTGCTTGTGATAAGCAGGATAATGTACGGTCTTACTTTTGTATGGGGCGTCACAATGGAGTCGACATATTTTACCTAAGTCAAAGTTATACTAGAGTTCCGAAACATTTGGTGAGAGAAAATGCCAACTTCCTAATACTCTTCAGGCAGGATGAATTAAATCTGCGACGAATTTATGACGATCATATCAACTCTGATATGGAATTTCAAACCTTTAGAAAAATGTGTCATTGGTGTTGGAAAGATGACAGGTACGGTTTTCTAGTGTTGGATAAAGATAGACAAATTAATGATGGGAGGTATCGAAAAGGTTTCGAGGCCTATATAATACCCTGAATATGGGTGTAACAATCAGTCTATTGCAAGACATGGAAGAGTCAACTCAAGCAATGCGCGATATAATCGCCACTAGGAAAGCAATCCAAGAAAAGTATAACTTGCTAAGGAGAAACAGGGAAGAAACTGATGAATATTTGAAAATGAAATATCAGCCTTTGTTGAATCCTTTGAAGGAATTAATGGGTAAACAAGAGGATCATTCGTCTCAACTTAATCTGAAGAGAACACTGAAGCCGGAGCCGGTTGTTTCCGAAACACCACCAGCAAAAAGACCAAGATATCTAAAGCTAGAATCGGCTACAACACCCGGAATATCAAATTCCTCGCCAGAAGAAGAGCGGGAGCTTCCAGCAAAGGGGCCGCTGAAGTGTACTCCACAGTCGTCTGGAACTTCAGTTCCAACTACACCGCTGCAAGAAGTACGAGAACTGGTACACACGCCCAAAGGAAAAGAAATTTCAGAAAAATATTTGAAAGAAGTGGGAGAAATATCCTCAAATTATATTGCAAAATTTATGAAAAATGAAACTAAGGATTTGGATATGGTATATGGCGTAGTTTATAATGGCCAGAAGTTCACCATTGGTGACACGGAGATCTCCATCAGTAAAGACATTTTATCTGTTGGTGAAGATACCTTTTATGCTACCCCAGGACTTTTTGAATTGTTATTTATGAAATATCCAAACTTAACGCTGGTAAAAAAGACAGATTGCGATAATTACAAGCGAATACTACAACAAACGAACGCTCATAAAGAAGGGCACAGTCCAACTGGACCAGTCAAGGAACTGAAAACAAACATGAAATATAGGAAAGTGATTTCAAAATTGTTTCCAACGAAAAAAGGTGCTGGACCTGTCGACCCCAACAAGCTTGTAGACAGATTAAGAATGTTATTTAGCACAAAGAATGCTGGTGTTGAAATAAAAAGAATAGAAGATCAACTGAGAGACGGAGGTATAATAGCTTAAACTCACCTACAATACACCTCATTTCATCATGAAATCCGTTAAGGAACAGATCGTGCATGAGTTGCATAGACCAGCAAGAAGAATATTCAAGAGAAGATCAGTTTTATTGAAGGGAATAGACGATTTGTGGCAAATTGACCTCGTAGAGATGCTTCCCTACGCCAAATTCAACAAAGGCAACAAATATCTCTTGACAGTGATTGATTGTTTTTCCAAATATGCCTGGGCTGTACCCCTTAAGAATAAGTCAGCACTTGAGGTGAGTAGAGCATTTGAAAAGGTATTGCAGGAAAGGAAGCCAAACAATCTACAAACTGATAATGGCAAGGAGTTCTATAACAGAATATTTGCCAAGCTGATGAAAGTGAATGGTATAAATCACTATTCAACCTTTAGTAATTTGAAAGCTTCAATTGTTGAGCGATTCAATCGAACTTTGAAATCTGCAATGTGGAAAATGTTTAGCCTACAAGGATCCTATGATTGGCTGACCATCATAAACTCTCTGGTGAAGAAATATAACCAAACTAAACATCGAACGATCAAAATGGCACCGGTTTCTGTACGAGGCAAGGATGTAGAAGAACGGCTGTTACGTGATGTATATGCGAAGAAAACAATCACTACAGTTCCTAGATTCAAAGCAGGCGATCATGTACGGATATCCAAGTATAAAGCGCAGTTTGCCAAAGGCTATCATCCTTCATGGTCTACAGAGATTTTTAAAGTTGTAGAAGTTAAGAATACTGCACCAGTGACATATCATCTACAAGATTATAAAGGGCAAATAATTGCTGGAGGTTTTTATCAAGAGGAACTACAGCTAGTGAAATATCCCGACATCTATCTTGTGGAGAAGATTATGAAGCGAAAAGGTGATAAAGTTTTAGTGAAATGGCTAGGTTTAGACAATTCTCACAACAGCTGGGAGAATGTGAAGAATGTACTTATATAAAGCCGGACGAGGCTAACTTGATTCAGTTCATCATGCGACGTGCTAGAGACAAGAAGAAGAAGAAACGAGTCATTCCTACTCCTAAACGGATTGGTGGAAATTCTCCTAAATTGAGTGGTAAAGCTAAACGAATGTTGGATGGGCTACCTCGCTTGCGGCTGACTAATTTTGATCTACTCAGATTAGCTAAATCGAAGAAAATTCCCCATTTTAGAGGGGTATTCATGATTGATGAATTTCCAGTGAAACCGTGGAAAAATGAGCGTGCTATTTTCAATTTGGATAGTAGTTGTGGGAGAGGAACTCACTGGGTTTGCTATAAGAAGAGAGGCGATTATGTTCAATTCTTCGACAGCAGTGGAGCCAATCCACCTTCTGAACTAGTCCGCTATCTAAAAGGTTGCCGTATTTCCTCGAACAAGAAGCAGTATCAAAAAATGGGCAGCAACAATTGTGGACAGCTGTGTTTACTTTACTTGCTGGATCTGCTATAAAAGGAAGGATTATAGTTGTGTGCATTCATTTGGACGCCAGACAGCGATGGGTTTGGACTTTAGGAGAGTGAATAAAAGGACAACTGCAGAGAAGAAAACCATCATTCCAGTGAGAACAGTTGACGAGAGAACATCGATAACCAACAGCAATATTCGCTTTCTTCAAGCGGCAGGTTACTACGTGTTATCACCAATATGGAAGTGTTAGATTTGGAAGAAAGACGACTGTTCGACAATTCAATTGAATGCATAGAATTGCATTCACATCACCCTTATGCATCATCAAAACTGTTGCCTGGTGATGAAATACGTATTAGTGTACAACATCAAGATCTATATACGCTGCCCAGTCAAAGTTTACTCTATTTGGAGGGTAAGTTTTTAAAAGAAGACGGCTCAACAATACCAACTTCATCAAAATTAACCAATAATGCATTTGCATTTCTATTTGATGAAATAAGATATGAACTGAGTGGAGTTGAAATAGATCGTGTAAGAAATCCAGGAATTGCTTGCACCCTTAAAGGCTTGGTTTCACTTAACGACGGCTGTCAATACATAGAAAACTGGGGCTGGTGCTATCCTCAGAGTGATACGCTGAACATCACTTCAAATGAGGGATACTTTAATTTATGCATTCCTCTATCATCACTACTGGGATTTTGTGAAGACTATCAGAAGATTGTGATCAATGTTAAACAAGAATTGATACTCGTTAGAAGCAGACAAGATGGAAACGCTTACAAATTCAGCCGACAGAGAGCTGAAGATGCGGTAGAAAACTGTAAAATAGAATTGGTGAAACTATGCTGGAAGCTGCCCTACGTCGCCGTCAACGAACATCAGAGATTAGCTCTTATGCGTCATCTCAAATCTGAAAAGGTATTTTCACTAAGTTTTAGAAGCTGGGAACTCTATGATTATCCACTATTGCCGGCAACTCAAAGACAAATCTGGCCGGTGAAAACATCAAGTCAGCTGGAAAAGCCGCGCTACCTCATTTTAGCTTTTCAAACTGAACGAGCAAATAATGTGGAAAGCAATGCTAGCCATTTTGACCATTGCAATGTTTCAAATGTGAAACTTTATTTAAATTGTAAAGCTTTTCCATACGATGATTTGAACATAGATTTCTCAGCTAATCGTTATGCACTATTGTATCACATGTATGCTTCTTTTCAAATGTCATATTATGGGGAACAAATGAAACCTCTAACTTCTTGGCGAAATTTTAAAGAGAAAACACCCTTAATTGTAATAGATTGTTCTAAACAGTCTGAATCTATCAAAACGGGTCCAGTTGATGTAAGATTAGAATTTGAATCAAAAAATCCATTCCCGCCCAACACAACGGCATATTGCCTTATTATACATGATAGGGTGGTAGAATATAATCCTCTAACTGGCATTGTACGCCGTATGGTATAAAAAGGTGTGAACTGTTGGCTCAGTGTTCAGTATGGCTCAGACAGGCGTACTGATTGCTGACTTCCAGTGCTTTGTGGATAGTGTAGGAGGTTATATTGTTAAAGAGCTATCACTTTTTGATTATAACTATCAAACTGTTCGTCACTGGATATTCAAACCGCCAATACAACATAAACAAACAGATAAAAGTAGAAGAACTAATTATTGGTTAGAAAATTATTATCATAAAATCAGATGGAATGATGGGGAAGTTGAATATGAAGTGATTAGAGATATTTTCAAATGTATTGATTGTAACTATAAATTTGTATTTGTTAAGGGTTATGATAAGAAAAGATTTCTCTTGCAAAATTTGTACAATTGTTGTGTAATCAACTTGGAAGATTATGGTTGTCCGAAAATTGATTCACTTCAAGCAGTAGAAAAAGGCAACCACTGTATTAAACATAACACATGTAGAGAGAAATGTACGCAGTATCGAATTCAAGTCATTAACAATTGGCTAAATAGTAAGTTTGGTTGGAATGATGCAGAAATGTTTTTGCCTTGATGTGTGTGTGTGTGTGAATGTGGTCACTGGCGATGCATTAAATTGCACGCAAACCTTGAATGTCGGTCACTGGCGTGGTAGAAATATCCGTAAACCTGGCTGCTGGTCACTGGCGAGGTTCTAAAAACCCCGTAAACCTTGAATGAATTGTACAATGTTTGAATGTGTATTAAGGCAAAACCTAGAAAAAGTAATTCCGATACTGAACATTTCTCTGCCTACTTGCATTTTCCTAAGTTGTTATTTTGTATTAAGAAGAAGTTAATTTTTATTTTAAATTTGAAGTTTGTTTTCTGTTTTTTTCTGTAAATATTTTGCATTATGTTTCAATAAATGAGTAAACAAAATATTTTATTTTGTTTTTATTAATTTCCTTATATTTTATTTTATTATAAAACTTTCTCGATTACCCCCCACCTTGACGTGATGAGAAAGCTTAAAGCGAATGCTGAACAAAGAGGGGTAAACAAAATTATAATACAAGCTATGAATAATAAATGCAGGCTGATGCATGTTGAGACATGCATGATGACTCATTGTATATACAAATCTTTTTCATAATAGGATTAAGTAAAACATGCTAAGAAGACCTGTGGTAACATGTCCGAACAGGCAAGAAAGGTAATGAGTACAAAGTTTTATTTTTAAATAATAGGATTAAGTATTAATAAATCATTTCCTGGATGACTCATTGTAGTTTCTGTGCATTTTTCTTAATAAGTAACTAACATGTTCGGACAGGCAAGATATATGTTGTTTTGATTACAAAGTTCAATAAACAAAAGAATACAAAGTGATTAAGGTAAGAATAGATATATATATAAATTTTATTAGTACAAAGTTTAATTTCAAAAGGTGATGCAATAACTGGTAGAAGTAATAGATAGTGTTTTTCTTATTAATAAATTTTATTTATAAGATCGATATTAATCAATTTAGATAATCGATATTTGCAATCGATATATTGCGATTGACAGTGGTACACTATAGGTTGTGTGACTGGCAATGCTATTGCTGTGTCAACGAATAATATATTGAAAAGGCACTGGTTTTGTTAGTTTTTTAATAATAAATTATACTCATAAAATCGATATTTTTTGATATGGATAATCGATATTTGCAATCGATATATTGCGATTGGCAGTGAAACATTATAGAGTGGGATCTGAATGTGGGATTTGTCTAGAAGGCAGTGGTAATAAATAAGGCACTGGCAATTCTATTGGCTGTGACGTCATACGAATAATATATTGAAAAGGCAGTGGTTTTTGTTATACAATATAATAAAATCAATATTTGTAATCTATAAGGCGGCGGCAGATATGCGCATCCCCAACTAGCAATGACGTCATAGGGGAGTGGGGATAAACGTTACTATAGTACATTGTATTGTCGAATGTAGTTCAGTTCTGTGTAAGTGCGCGTCGTGTTAATATCAGCAGCAGCAGCAGGGAGCTGGAAGGGGTAAGTCAATCTTTTTAAAAATGATTTAGATTGTGTGGTGAAAGTTGGATGTCACTCCGCCATATTGTTTTTTTTTTTTTTAATTATAATTGAATTTTTTGTGAGTGGGGCGAGGCGAATAAAATTATGATAGTGCGCGGGTTAAGATAGAAGTGTACGTTGAAAAGTATAACTAGCGAGAGGATCATTGTGGCCGACTGGTTATGATGATGGACTTCCAACCTAAAGATTGTAGGATCGAATCACAGGTAAGACAAGTTTTTTCATATAAAATAAAAATAAAAAATACCCCTCCAGCCTAGAGTCAGGAGAGGGGTGGTGTGTTTTGGTGTTAGGTTCCGCCATCTTGTTGTGGGGATTGATTGACCATGGAGGTGGAAAGAAATGGAGTCATCTATTTGGATGTTAGGTTAGGAGTGGGAGGATAAAAATAGAGTCATCGGATTGGATGATAAATTCAGGAGTGGGGGTAATGGATTGGATGTTAGGTCAAGAAGTGGGGAGAAGAAAATACGGCCATCGGACTGGACGATAAGTTAAGGGGTGGGGGTGGAAAGAAAATGGAGTCATCGATTTGGATGATAAGTTAAGGGGAGGAGGTAAGCGGGCATGGTCTAGAGAGTTGTTGAAATCGATGATAGGTCAGTGGTGGGGGTAAGTGGGTGCGGCTTAAGTGCTCGTTGATTTCGATGACGGGGAAGTGGAGGGGGTAAGTGGGCGTGGCATAAGTGCTCATCCAGTTCGATGATTGACCGGTGGTGGGGGAAGGTGGGCGTGGCCTAAGTGCTTATCCAGTTCGATGATTGGTCAGTTGGAGAGGAGTGGGGGTAAGTAGGCGTGGCCTAAGTGCTCGCCCAGTTTGATGATTGGCCGGTGGGCGTGGTGGGGGCGTGGCTTAAGTGCTCATCGAGTTCGATGATTGGTCGGTGGGCGTGGTTTGGGAGGGGTGGGGAGAAATACTGCAATCTGATTGGCTGCTCAAAAAAGGTGTGCCAGCTGCCCCATTTCTATACTACTTTTCCACCCACTATTTTCGGGATCTGTTATGCATGCATTCATGAGGCATTTCGCAATGTCACAAAAGGGTTTAGGCCATAGACTACAGCTTTCTATAGTCAAGGCGATCTGCCATCTCGAATTCATTAGCAGTCCTATCATTTTCAGGACTATTTTGGTTACCAATTTTCGTGAATATGTTCAAGCATCAATCTTGAATCGACTTGGTAGGAAATGATGGCTTGCGGAGTAGCTTGGCTGTTGGAGAAGATTTCAATTATGAAATAATTTAACCCTCATTTCTTTTTATCTCAGTGGCACAGATAATTATTATGACTAGTTTTGCTTAACAGAGTGATCTTTTGCACTATAACTACTTAGGCCTCTAATAGGGTAGGTTGCGGTGGAATGAGGCTCAGCCACTTTTTGGCAAATCTAACCATAAGTACACACAAACCAATTTGGTTAATAAATACCAAATTTAAAGAAAATCTATTAACCGGAAATGCAAATTTTCAAAAAGTTAATATTCGTGATTTTCTCGAATACGGCTTCACAGATTTTCCTAAAACTAGATGTATAAATACTGTACACATATAAAAGTATTACTTTTATTTGGAACCTTTTTTTTTATAATTAATTTTAGGGGATTCGTGAAGGAGGGGACTAAAAGTTAGGCTATCCACTGTAGTGTCAATCAGTACAACTACGGTTTCATCACCTGGTAGGAGTAAAGGGAAAACTAAAATAATGCAAAAATGTTTCAATTTGAAGTGTGAGAATTGCATTTAGAGGAAATCATGTTCCCCCCTTTCCACCACTAGGACAACTTATATTTAAAACATTTCTCTGGAAAAATTCATTTTAAGGGCACTTTTGGGGGAGGAGTGGGTTTAGGTTTTCCTCTAAAGTACTTTTTCAGTTTACCATACAATACTTCGTCTAAATAATATTAATTATAATTAAATGTGTTGTTGAAATTCTGAGTATGAAGAAAATCGGATGACCGGAAGTGTGTTTTTTATTGAACTGTATTTTTCTGTTTTCTGGTATTTTTTATAATTCTGCTCTAACGATTTTCTTTAAAAGTAGTTATGGGAACTGCACATATAAAGAGTTAAAACATTTGATTGAAACATTTCTCGTGGTAAAATCAGTTAAGGGGATGTTAGTGGGAAGAGGTAGGGTTATGTTTTTCTCTAAACTCCTATCATAGTTAAATATACAATTCTACCATCTAAATAAAATAATTATAAATTAATAGATCGCCAAAATTCCGAGTTTCAAGAAAATTAGCGAACCGGATGTGCGTTTTTACAATTTTTGACGAATTTCATTAAATTTGGTATACTAACTATAAAATTTGTAAATTACAATTTTGAAAACTTGAGTTAGAGAAAGTTGTGTAAATGCTACACACCAAATTTATTGTTTAGTTTTGTGTAAATATCAGCTTTCATTCACAAATCCAATTTGGACAATGCAATTTTATCTGTAATTTTTCGGACATTACAACTTTTTGTGGTAAAATTCAATTGTCCCATTGGGTCTATTGAATAAAAATAAGTAAATACTTTCAAGTGTTTACTTCAATAAAATGTATATAGTTTTAAGTATATGCAATTACTTGTTTTCAATTGAATAAGAGCCACCTTTTGCTTAAAAGTAAATACTGGAAAAACAATCGACAAAATAAGTATTTACTTATAAGTATTCGCTTATACTGTGAGTAAACACTGGATTTGTCGCCAGCCTAGATGGCATGTTCCAACCCACCTGCTCTGTAGTCCCCACTACTTCCCTTTCAGTCTATTTTAGTCTTTTCTTACGTGTGAGTATCATTATTATAATATAATTATGTCATCGAAGGTAGAAGAAGTGCATGCCAAATGTGGGAGCCAAAGAATCCTTCTTGTAGGAAGGTAATAACATCATCAAAAGACCGCGCAGTGGTGCTGAATAAGGCTATGACGCCAGGAATAATACAGGCAAAAGATAAAGCCTGAAAATTGGAGCTGAATTTGTGAAAAATACGGGAAAATCTTCGGTGACTATAGATCAGCTTAAAAAACATTAATAATATGAAGACAGATGTTAAGAAAAAAAGTGCCCAAAATATTACTGGGATCAAGAAAATCAAGCGGCAGGAGTGGGGGAAAGATTTCTTTGAACTTTTAGATTACAACCACAATCCAATTTTTAATACTCAAATATCTTCTGCGACTTCTGTTTGAAATCCTGGATCAAAACACGAAGAAATATTTCTATCTTTTGCCCAGAACTAGGAGCCTCTCCTGTTGTTTCTTCTAAATTACTTAGAAAAATGAACAGAAAGGTAATCAACACTTTCACTTGAAAAACGCAACTAAAGTTTAGAATTACCCCCACTTATATTTCTTCTCTCTCTCTCTGTTATTCTATACCTTTCGTATATTTATAAAGTCGGCCATAGGTAGATTTGAAGCCAGAAATTTTAAGTAAAAAACATAAATGCTGCATATTAGGTAACCTCAAAAAAATACAAGTAATTACTTGCATCACAAAGTTATTACTTATCTTTATTTAATCGAAAATAAGAGTTCACTGGGAAAACTAGGAGTAAATACTTGCGAATTAAGTAATTACTGCAAAATTTAGAGTTTACTTATTTCATTAAGCAAACGTTTGTGTGTTCAGTAAACACTGATGTTTTATTCAAGTGGTTATAAGTAAAGACTTATAAAACGCGAAGTAAAACAAATGCTTATTTTTATTCAATAGACCGGTTGTTATGTAAATTAATTGTCAATTGTGCAAACAAAATGAAATAGGAACATTTATCATGAAAACCAATAGTAAATGAAAATGGAAATTGTCTAAATTTGTAAGTGTGTAATTGTGTAAATGAAAATTGAGAATTGTTTTTTTGTGGTAGTTAAAATGGTAGCTACCGAAATGGACTTCTGGCGCAGATCTATTAGAAAGTCCCGTAGTGAAAAGATTAAAATGATAATATTCGGGAAATTATTAATGTCCAGAAGTCATATTGCACGTTATGTGTGAAAGACAACTCCAGTTATTTGACCATGCTGAAAGAATGGTTCCAGAAAAATTGTTCTAACAAATTTGGGAGGGGGAACCGGATGGAAGGAGGAAGATAGGCCTACCGAGACTTGTTTGGAAGCCAATAAACAACGACAGGCTATGGATTAGTGGCAGTTGCTTCTCAGGTTAAAGACTATCTATATAAGCACCTATGACTTTTATCTGAATCATTTTCCTATGAACATTGATTTTTGGGGGATTCTGGGGAACCTTTTCTCCAAACTGTCACATTCGGAATCTATGATCCTTCCACTGATATGATATTAATTTATATTAAATGCTTTTTTTAGAATTCAAAATTTGAAGAATCGTAAAATAACTGATATTATCATTTTAAAAAATAGGTTTCTGAATTTTTTTTAGAACTTCAATAGGGATTCATCAATTTTCTTTTCTTTTAATTTGGAAAACTACTGCATAGATAGAAACCTATCACTCTTATTTTTATTGTTATTTTTTTTTTAATTTAAGGCGCGTCAACATCTATGGTCAGTGGTGCCCGCAGACTTCTCAGTGCACTGCCGGCATCTGGACAGTGTTCTCTCGTTAGAAACAACACTGTTCATCAACGGACAGTGAGCTGTAGAGCCTCTTAGGAAGAAAAAATCTAGGGGCAGCACAGCTGGATTCGAACCCGGGATCTCCGCGTGGGAGTCCACTACGCTAACCACTTAGCTATTCCCTTCTCTCCTACCACTCTAATTACACACATTTTCTTGGGAAAATTGATTTTACAAGATATCTAGTGATCTTGTTAATTAGGCATACATTGAAACTACCAATACAAGCTTTACTAAGTAGTTGTGATGACAGAGGATTGTGCCCTACGAATCACATTCAGATAAATAAGTAACTAAAAATTCCCCATTAACTTATTTGTAATGCAAGCTCAACTAAATATTTTGTAAACATTGCAAGCTTACAGAAAATATGTAGGTTAGTACTGAACTAATTGCAAAGTCGTGTGTTTCCCGTTACACTTTTTCAATGGCTTTATTCTGAGGGAAAGCCTTGCACCAAAGTAAGTGAGTAACCAAAGGATATTTGTCAGGAAAGTCATGTTGTAACAGACTTCCCATATAGTATGAGGGAAGTGACATAATAGAGATGGCTACATAGCGATGTATATTCCATACATAATAACGAAAAGTGAATGAATTATTTAAAAAAATAGAAATTATTTAAAATCAAAATATTAACAATTCTCTTTAGGCATCAATTATATATTGAACATAAATTATAATCCTTTTAAAGTTAGAAATCTCAAAACTATTTATTTGACTATAAAATAATTCTCTAGTTTTATATAAGAAGGAAAGTGTTCCAAGTTGTTGGTGTTTCAAAGGTCTGTAATCTCTTGTCTCGACAACTGGCAGTCAACCTCTCTTCTTCTGCGCTAATGGAAAATGCCAGTGTCCTTCTTTCTATCTCCTTGCTATCTTTTCAATATGATACCGGTCCAAAGAAAATACCACGGCTCAACAATGAAAAGAATATAAGAATATCCTTTTAAGAAGGTTTAGATTTTATACATAGTATATATGTATATATATATATATATAGATTTATATTATAGTATTAACAAAATAATATTTTCAAATAGAAACACACTCACACAAACATATATATATATATATTGTAATATTATTTATTGGGTGGTACATTTAATTAATTAAATAATTATAATTTATATTTTAACTCTTCTCTAAAGGGATCTCGTGAGGTCTGTGTTTATACAGAAGTTGGAGAGGATGAACAAACAACTAAGTATATAGATTTAAAATGTATAATTAAAATAACCAATATAAGTCAAAAATTAATAAATACAATATTGAGATATAACAACATATTATTAAGTGTCTTGTCATTTAGAAGAAATTTATAAACTTACATATTTTACATAATTACTGACTTGAAGAAGGTTGGGTTTCTTGGGGCACATCCACCACTCACTGCTGTAACATGGCTTTTTCTAATCACAGATTTCACTCCTTTTACGGTATAAATTTTGAACTGAACTCTTCCCTATTAGAGTCCACCTTATGTATTGTACCTACTCCCCGGGGAAAGTGAGAACAGGGAAATTCCCTTTTATTGTACTAAAGGTATTCTACCTTTCTAACTGTCCCTCATTGTTTCACCCAACCTTCGTAAAAACCCAATCTTGACATTGCTCTAAATAATAAATCAATATTAAATATATTTATGCTAATATATTTTACAAAATCATAATTTATATTTTTCCACCATTTCTCCCAAAGGTCTGCACATTACAATATATATATATATATATACATGTTGTATTACTTTCATTCCTCAATTGTATGGTTTCCAAATTCTAATTAATTTGATACGAAATTGAATTGCTGAGTTGTGCAGTTAAAGGAATTAATATGTTAAATGCGGAAGGATCACTCACATGACCCACAATTTATGTAAAAGTAGAGATTTTCATTTATTAATGGACATGAATAAATAAATATTATTAAGTTACCGTTTAGTAATTATTTCTTTTTTTACATTAACACTAGATTCTAACTGAATTATATTCGAGGTCACAATACTGAAGAGGCAGAGTTGGTGGGGGGTAATCATTCCTATAGGGAAATCAATATTACCTGTGCTAGAAGCTTGTGTTTTTTACAATAATGTAGAAGCAATTTTTTTAAAGGTATATGCTTACTGCTGCAGTGTGAAACAATCTCAATAGTGTAAAGCATATCTTAAAAACAAAGAATTGCAAGAAATCCAAATTTGATTTTCATTTTGGGAAAATTGCCAGAAGTTTTCACCCTCAATTTTCTCGAAAATAAGTCTAACCATTTTCTTAAAACCCGTTATATATCTACTGCAAGTGTATAATTAATTAATTACACTTGCTTGAAACATTGTCCCATAGGAATTGACTTTAAGGTTATCCGTAGAAAGATATTATTTTTTCCAGCATACTTCCTATGTTTCTGCAGCTACTGAATATTAAGAAGGAATGCAGAAATACAGAGTATAAATTGCTAGTATTCTTCCCAGAAGAATATATGTCAACTGAAGACGAACAGAGGGGGTTTAGCCCCGATTGAATCTCCCCAATCACAATTTTCCCTTCTTCCTACCAACTGTAATAATAGCTCCTGATAAAAAATATGCTGTAAAATTGGGTTAATCTGAGTTTTGAATAAAATCCTGGCGTATTTCTTTTTCTCTTCTTTAGTCGATATTAAACTGCAAAGTTCAGTTTACATTTTTTTACACTATTTCTAACTCATTCCTTCTTCATTTTTCAAAATAATCAATGCTAATATTCAGTTATGCTGAGCATTAGATGAATGCAATTTCTTTTTTCCGTTTTTATGTAGAAATGTAACAAAGATCTCTGATGTTTGTAAAATATAAAGTTACCTGGAAATGTCATTGAATAATGACATACTACAATGTGATTTTGAAAAAGTGTCAATTTAAATGGAACAGTGAAATTGTAATAGTATCCAAGGAGAGTATTATAGCAGAGAAAAAGAGACAAAATGCCACCACCACTCTCTCGGACTAGAGTGGGAGAAACCACATAAATACAGCGGCAGAACACAGATATAGGCCAGCTCGTACTACTGAGGTCACTCTACGTGTCATTACCCTTTTCAACTCTACCACACTCTATCATTTCAAGGCAGTCAGTGTCACTTATTGTACTATAGAGTGCTAACCATATTTAGTTAATTCATTAAAGCCAGACCATTTCTCTCCTTTAACAAACCCATTATAGAAATGAATAAAAACTGAAGTTCACATATTCTTTTTATGGAGGTT
>JAAEAF010004036.1:0-20778 GCA_011037195.1 Triatoma infestans | reverse complement strand
TGTGTATTAATATTATATAAGGGGGGAAAACTATATGTTATACTTAAGTGTGTAGATAGTACACGAAGTTCAAAGAAACCGCAAAAAACTGAAGAAAAAGCCGTTCAGTAAAGTCGCACTGCCGATTGTCAAGAAACTTTTCTGTCAGAAGCAGTGGGTATTAGAAAGTAACAAAAGGACCCTTTACTTCTAAAAAACCTGGGTATGACCCTAATTGCTTGTTTTCTAATATTAAGGTAGGTATTTTCTAAAATCGAATTTTCTCGGAAAAATATAGCAAATAAAAATGATGTGACCTTCAAGAAAATTATTGGAGCCATTTTCGATAAAATTGCAAAAAAAAAAAAAAAAAAAAAGAAACGGGAAAAAGCAAAAAAAACAACTGATTTAGTTTTCCCTAATCAGCTGTAAATTAATTAATAATAATTTGTTTCTATAACAAATGTAAAACCAGAAAACAATCTGGTCCATACAGTAGGATGGATAGATAGCTCCTTGAAATATATACAGAACTGGTGCACTGGGTCAGTCTGACCTGAACTGTTCCAAAATCTACTGGTGGTTCCAGGTACCTCCACCTTCTTTTCAGATGTTACTAAATTCCAGATCGGTAAACTGCTGCCGGGCCTGCCCTATTAGAGAAAGAGAGAGCGAGAGAGAGGCCCTATAACCAAATAGAATGGCTAAACAAGCGTTAAACATGTATATTATATATATATATGTGTGTGTGTATATATATATATATAAAATAAACAAAATATTAATAAGAGCAGTTGTTGGATATTTAATTGACGGCCGATGGAATAATTTTTTCTCCTCTACCATCACTAATTTCGTTTAAAAATCAAACATTAAGATGGCGCTGCTGGCAAATTTTATTTTTACGATTTAGCACAGCTTATAGTATTAACAGTGGTGTTCAATGATAATGACGTTGCAAGATTTCGTAGCATCAGTCAAGATACTAAAGTTTTAATAGGTTTTTTTTTTTGTTTTTCGACCATCATTATTAGCTTCAGATAAATGTACAACACTTCCAAGTGACATTGATTTGGACGAGTAAGATTCCGCATCTTCGTTGTATTTCTTATGATTGTCTTATAAATTCATAAGATTCTACCAAAGATTTATATCCTTTGACCATCCCATCCGCCTCTAAGAGAACTAACTAGTAATTTCTTCAGGAATCTTGGCCTAAAATCCGCGACTTTCAAACGGTCAAACTCTACCTCCTTATCTTACAGTGTTTAATTGGGCTGACCGTAAAAATGGTGGTGAAGATTTTATTTGTATACCTGGGCGGCCTTATGTGGAGCGCTCTAGGTTCCAACCGACATAGCTAGGGCAAATTTAAATTTACACTAACTGACAGAGCTGCCAATACCCTTTTAAAATCAAATTTTTCCGAAAAATCCTGCAACTAAAAGTGATTCGTTTTTATCCAAACATCGTAAGTTCAAAAACTCGTTGTAACCGTTTTGGAGAAAATTTCAGAAAACCTATTCGGTGAAGTCGCACTTTCGCTTAACCGATTTTCTTCAAAGTTGGAATTCTATCAATGCTTTTAATGTGTGTTGTTGTTGTGGTTGACTGGTCCTAATGTGTTATTGTAATGGTTAGTTGTGGTGTGGTTTTGGTTGGTTGGAGTGCATAAACTGAATTTGCTCTGTGCAAGTCTATGTAATCACACTGTTTTGACAAAAACATTCTGATGACGGGCGAACGCCCGAAAGCGGTCGGATGATTAACAAAAGAAGCAGGCTATCACGGAAAATATCTCTGAGGCTTCTAATGTATATGTTTAGTGGTGAAACCACCATATATTTAATCGAATGGCTACTTTAGAGGAAAGCATAACGCCCAGGATCCCCCAAAAATCAATTTTCGCTTGAAAATGTGACAAATAAAAGTGATAGGTATTTATATGTTTAGATAATATACGAAGTTCAAAGGAATTGTTGGAACTTCTAGAAAATCAGGAAAAACTAAAAAAAAATTCTGTAAAGTCGCACTTCCGGTTGATGGATCTTGCCTGAAATCTTCGCGTCTGACGCGGCGGTAGTGCCTAAACGGAATACGAAGTCTGTGACTTTTCATTTTTGAGATATTCTGTTAAAACTTTCGCGCCCACACAGACATTCGCTAAATACATTTTTTTCATTCAAAACAGATATTTGCGGTGATTACGGGAAATATGGAAAACTCGATTACGAAAATCTGGTCCGATTGAATACTTCCTCTTACTAGGAGTGAGAGAATTAAAAATTTCCTGTGGGAGGGAAGTGGATTAGCCATTTCTTTAGGTTTTCCCCCCATCCTTGCCACACGAGCAACACTCAATACTCTTTCCAACATCCATACATCCACACATAAGACCTGCAGCAGTAGTCGATATGTGTAAATATTTGGGGATCAGCTGTATCCCAGGATTTTCTCACCAACTGCCGCACACATACACCTGTTTTTACCTTAAACAATTCTACATTCCAGTGGATTTTGGCCTTATAGCCATTCGCCAAATAACTTGCCGTATACGGTAGGAAGAAATAATCTTGATTATAGGCAGGGAGGTAAAAATAACAGTCCACATTAACCAATAATATTTCCACGATTTATGAAGGTCAGCATTATATGAAAACTACTGCTTTTTGTAATTTCATTTGGCTATGAAATATATCAGCTGATTAGATGGAAACCAGCTGTTCTATACTTAATCAGTTGATTTTTACTTTCTCTTACTCGCTAGCAAGAAGAAATACACGTTTTAAAATCCGGTGAATCCGAAAAGTGGTTTTTATGAAATGGTCTGTGTGAGTATTTATGTGAACAGCATAGCTCAAAAACGGAAATTGCAGAAAATTCAAACTTGAGTTTAAATGCTCTGACATGGGATCCGACAATAAGGTTTTGATTGGAATCGGTCAACGCGGAAGTGACACTTTACGGAATGGATTTTTCAGTTTTTCTCGGAAATTGCTCCTCCAACATGTATCCATAAACTTGGAATATTAACTACATATATATTTCGCTTTATATATAAGCTACAACTTATATTTGAAACATTTTTCCGGGAAAATTCACTTAAGAGGGGGTAGAAGGGGTGGGGTTGTGCTTTCCTCGAAAAATTCGTTTATAAAATTTGGATCTCCCATTCATGTAAACTGATGGCAATTAACATATTGCACTAAGAGAGAAAGTGGTTGAATGTTTCACACCGATTTTTCGATTTGGTTATGACATCATCTTTTCCCAACAGTATCGTGTAATTTATCTAAATGATTATTTATACACTGAAATACTCGTTCCAGAAAGCTTTTCACGTCATGTTAAACATGACTTTTCTAATTTAGTTTATAATAACCATAAAGCTATAAATCTTCATTACATTTATATAAATATTATAACAATATAAATATCCTGCGGTCATGCAACAAGTTTTTATTTCTTTTTGTTTCGTACTTTTTCATTTCTAATAAGGGGGGATATTTCTGTAAAAAAAAAGTGTCTTATTGAAATAGTTGGCACACCTGCTCCACTAGTTTTATATCGTATCGTATAGTAATAGGAGTTCTAGATTTGTTTGTAATGTTTACATTATTCATGCAATTATTATTATTATTCGGTGATTCGGTGCAATTTGTTTGAATATAGGATAGACAGGCAGTGACTGTGAGATGGGTGAGGGGACGCGAAATTAGTTATATACATTGGAAAGTGTGTGTAGCTTTTTTGTTTTTTTATTGTCGGGGAAGAATTGTTTGTTTTAAAAAGGGATTGGTCTTCCCCTCTTACTATCAGAAAATGATAGTAAACTTTACACTTCTTATATGAATGTGTTTGTTTGGAAGAATAGTTTGCTTCAATGGTGATTCATTTTGTTGTATTATTACGCTCTGTTATTACTTGAAATCTGTCATAACAAGAAATTTAACATGTTAAATACGAATCTGGCCATTAGAACGTCAGATTTTTCAGGGAAAAGCAGCACTTTTATTTTTTTAATTATAGCTTTAGGTCTCTAGCTTGGTAATATATTCACGAAATATATCTCTATATCCAACATATATCAATATTTAGAGCTCTTCGTGTGACGCAATAGCTCTTTGGGAGAAAGTGGACCGGGCCACTTGTTCCAGGATCTGGTCGTCCCTGCTGTATGCCAACAAAACAGCTGACTTTTTTTGAGCTGCGCTCTAAAACAATATGCCAAATTCTCCCACCTTTGAACAAAAATAAAAGGAAAGCATAAAACTGTTCGAGATATATGTACGTATACATATAGACACATATAGATATTATGCATATAACAGTAGATAAAGAAACACAAAGTATTCTATAGTAAAGTATTACTATAAGTAATTTTCAATTTAAAGCCATCGCCCTCTCATTCCTTTAATTAAGCCCTTATAAAGAAGCCCTCACTAAGTAAGCATTAAAATATAAATCAATAATTTGATTTAAACTGTGCAAGTTACTCTCTGTATCCATTGGGTCCCGATCACTCTAATTATTGACTCACTCTTAATTCATCTCTGTGGACGCTGTTTGCCATCTTACTTCACTTTTACAAGATGTGTACATTATATCCAGATCAGATTTAACGTTTACTGAAAAAAATCGTTGATTGAAATTTTTTCATCGAATGGTTGCTAAAAAGTGAAAAGTAAGCAAGCAACATTTGTTACAACTTTAAATAAAGTTAGGGAGGTCTTTTTTTGTTACTCATATGATCATAAAACTGATGGACGAGAATTAATGGAAATAATACTGCGTAACAAAGGATCCCGTTCACGCAATTAACCACTAAACTACCACAGTGTTTTCTCACCTACCTTTATGATACACCGTGGAAACTGTTTAAATAAAAAAGAAGTAAGCAATACCCTTCAGTGAAGTCCAGGTGTAACAATGGTTCCACATGGTTAATCCAATGAGTCATCTGTCTCACACAGTGTCTATCTAACCTTCCAATTTCTGCCCTTCTCTTGCGGACAGAATGTGAAATATATGGAGGGAGTATCTGGCACATCAAGAAATAATAAACTGCTCAGATGGTTAATTATGATAGAATTTTATACGAGCCCCATTAAATGTTAGCCAATAAAAGCACATAATAGCTGTAAAAAAAAGAGCTAACACGCAATTCGCACTCACGACATCTTTAGGGGATTTAAGTAAATTAGCAAAAGGGAAAGAACAATGGCTGCCTTTAGGGAGAAAAACATTATTCACAAATATAAAAAATCTTGCAATCATTTGTTTTTTAATTTTGCTCTTAAAAACAAAATATACTAATTACATTTTTAGTCCATGTAAGAATTTTTTTGGCTATTGGTTTTAATTAAAGTAATTATTAAGTGTAAAACGCACAGCGAAAACGTTTAGCTAGCTAGATGGAGATCCGGTTGGAGCGTTGTATTCACACAGTGCTGCCCTCTGAGTGGTTGTTAGAGAACAACCATAGTCGGATTTCTTTTAATAATAATAATGCACTGCCCTATAATTTTCCAAAATTGAGTTTTCCCTACATTTGAGGTCTCTCGAGTACGGAAAAAATATTTTTAGAAAATGGTAGGTATGTGTGCGCGTGTGTGTGTGAACAAACTCATAAACTGAAAATTCGTAGAGAGGCCGAAACTTGGAATTCCGTTTGTGTACACCATACATTTGGTCATGAAGGTTTCAAGCGAAATCCAGCAACTTGACAGAACGTTTTGTATTTTCAGTTTTTCGCGATTTTCTCTAAAACGTCTCCAATGATTTCTTTAAACTTCCTATACTATTAACATATATAATTATATTTCACTTTTATTTCAAACATTTTCCTCGGAAAATTGTCTTTTTTGGAATATTCTGAGAGAAGAAAAGCGTTAAGCTTTCCTCTAAAGTACAATTTCATTACAATGTATGGTAATTACCATTATGTAAACAAATACTTACCATTATTGTGTATTATCATATATTAAAAGAATTAGCAGAATTTGAAATTGAAGAACATCGGTGAACCGGAAGTGCGACTTTACAGAATAGGTTTTTGAGTTTTTTTCGGTCCCTAAATTTTCTCGCAAACGACAACAGTGATTTCCTTAATACTTGGTGTGCAAGCTGCTAAGATATAGGTCAACCTATCACTTTTATTTGTAATATTTTTCCGAAATAATTGATATTAGGTGGGCCTGCGGAATTTGTGGCCTTAAATTACATAATGTTATTGGCGCTCTCTTCTAGACTAAATTTAATCCCTTATACGTTAGGGAAGATCCTTGTCCCTCCCACCATCATGTCTAATAATTATGTTAGGAGAAGGAGTAAATTTTGAAGCCTAAAGAAAATTCGTTATTTTATAGCACTAACACAGGGGTAGCCAACCCGCGGCCCGACTTGAACATTTTTCCGGCCCACGAGATTCATCACACTCTTACAAAATATATTTTTTGTAATGCCAAAGTAGTGAAAACCAGTGTATTAAAAAAATACATTATTTGTGAAAAATTAACTGTCGAAATTACTAGACTAAATTAACTTTGATTTTAAAATAATATTCTTGCGAATATATGACAGATATTATTTACGAGTTTACAGTTACGAGTTCGCAGAATAATTAAATTATATTCTACGAACTCATGATGCGTGCGCATTTTGGAACATCTACTATAAGAGGTTCTATGCTTCACTCTTAAGTGACAGTGCACAATGACCATCCCTAGATACGCACAGTTGATTGTTGATAGCAGAGCAGACTCTCAAGTTCAAGTAAAAATTTGAATTTTGGTTTCTTTTTGTGTGCTATGACTGCAGGATAATTATTTTTTAATATACCTGTACTTCAACAACATATTTAAAACGACAACAACCAGGTAATAACTCCTATTAAATTAAAAATGACAATTTAACAATTAAAAATAGATATATTTAATATCTTTCTTATTTTCAGTATGACTGCAAAGAAAAGAAGAATAGTGGACGAAAATAGAAAGTATAACGAGGATTGGGAAGAAAAGTACTTCTTCATAGTTCAAAATACAAAATTATTGTGTTAAATTGCCGAAAGGCCGTTCCTGTATGTTAAGAGGCATTACGAAACAAAACATAAGGATTATTTGAAGTTCGATAAAGAAGAGAAACCATCGAAGCTCAAGGAGTTTAAGTCGCAATTAAAGGCTCAACAAAAAATATTTGGTGCCCCATAATGGTGCAATATTTGAAGGTTACTGTAATAGCAATTTTCAAATATTGTTAAGCCAAGCTATTCTGTTTCATTTTTGATTGCAAAAAAATGAAAACATTTTCGGATGGTGAATTTGTGAACGAATGTTTGGAAGCTGTTGTGAAGGATATTTTGCCTGATAAAGTAAACTGTTTTCGAACCTAAGCCTATCTCGGCAAACAGTGGGTCGTCGTATCAATGACATTTCAAATGAAATTATCTTAAAACTGCGCGACAGAATTCGATATATCAAATATTTTTCCTTGGCATTTGACGAAGGCACAGACATTTCAGACACAGCTCAGCTTGTAGTGTTCCTTCGTGGAGTGAATGAATCATTTCAAGTAACTGAAGAAATGTTAATTTGATAAGTTTAAAAATACAAAAACAAGAGAAGATATTTTCCATGCTGTTGAAAACTGTTTATGCAAAACCAACTTGGATTTGGAAATAGTTTCTGGAATATCAGCTGATGGAGCAGCTGCTATGGTAGGTAAAGAAAAGGGAGCTATAAAATTACTAATCGATAAAATAGAATCCAACAACAAAACTAGTAACCGCCCCCAAATGAGAGGATTATCCACTGTTCGATTCATCAACAAAATTCATGTGCCCAAGTATTATCGATGGATCATGTTATGCAAGTAGTTATAAAAACATGAATTACATCCGATCACATGCACTTCCGTATCGACAATTTAAGGAATTCCTGAAAGAATTAGATTCTGAATATGGTGACGTTGTGTACTTCAGTCAAGTAGATGGTTAAGTCGTGGAAGATGTTTACAGCGGTTTTATGAGTTACGAGAACAGTGACTTGTTTATGAATGACAAGCAAAGGACCTGTACCAGAATTAAGAAATGATGAGTGGTTATTGGATTCATGCATTTTAGTGGATATTGTCGAAAAAATCAATCAATTAAATATATCGTTGCAAGGAAAAGATCGATACATTTAATTACATCAAAGCATTTCAGAAGAAATTTTTGTTATTTAAATCGCATTTGAAAAGTAATAACGCTCACTACGTTTCATTGTTGAAAGAATTTAAGAAATCAAAATGTAACGATTACATCAAATATGCAAAAGAAATAAGAAAACTTACAGCTGCTTTTGAAAGCCGATTCAATAATTTAGAGTTAGACAAATACAACAAAATTTTTGAAATATATTCATCCCCCTTCATGTTGAAATCGAGTCAGCCCCGGAATATCTCCAAATGGAAATGGTTGACTTACTGTGCAACATTGAATTGAAACACATTTTGAAACATCAGAATCAAAAATAGATTTTTATAACACTTACGTCACAAAAAAAGAGAAATTTTCCAATTTGAAAAATCTGGCCCAAAACTTGTTAGCGCATTTAGTTCGACTTACACCTGTGAATCGTTTTTTCGAAAATGAAATTAACCAAACACAAAACACGCTCAAACATAACGGACGCTAACCTGCAACACCAATTACGATGTGCAGATACCCAAATTGAGATCGATTCGCAAAAGCTGAGAGAAAGAGTGGTGGAACAAATAGTAAAATAATATTTTATAATGATTTGATTTATATTTATATATTTTTTATATTTCATTTTTAGTGTGTATATTTCTTTACAATGTGCGTTTATTATCATTGTTATTATATTAACTGTGTTTAGATGTAAGAATAATAGTAAACACGATAATAATAACTCATTATGTTTCAATTTTTCACTCCAAGAAAATGTCTACAGTGGGTCTAAATCTAATATGGCGATATATAATTTTATATGCGGCCCGCGGAGTTATGATGCATTTCCAAAGTGGCCCGAAAGATCATTTGGGTTGGCCACCGCTGCACTAAGAGAAAGTCGTGTGAGTGTATCAGAACAGATTTTTATTTTTAACATCAAAATAAGTAACGTCAATAAATATAAACATTTAATAAAAATGTTCGGAAAAGAGAAGGTTATATAGTTCGAAAAATAGATATATATGTAGCATTATAATCAGCTGTTTAATTTTATCTTATAAACAAACCTTGCCCTCGTGTGTTTCAAAATAATAATACTAATAATAATAATAATTATTATTATTATTATAAATGCACGTGTATAAATACTCCAGTATAATTAAGGACACAAAAAAAAAGTGATTCGATAATTATTGTTATATTGTTTCATTTTGTAATGATCGACATTAGTATCGATAACAATTTACATAAAGTATCATTGAACTCTTTTGTATTTCATTAATATCCGATAATTATCACATTTAATAAGTAGATTAACTATGGTGCCCATATGGTTTTTCTTCTTTCGTCTCTTTTTTATTTAGTTCATGTTTTATTATGTTTGGCAAGAAATTATAGAAAACTATTAATTTAAAACTAATTACCCTATAATTATTAGTTTGTATTTCAGTTTGTTAATAAAGAAACAAGGAATTTAAAATGAATGAATATTATGATAGACAAAAGCGAAGCAGACACACCCTAACGGGGAATATTTGACGCTCTTTTGTTTCGCTAATCTTTTTTTTTTATTGTTTTTTTAAATTCATTAAATCCGCCTACTGTTACTCTTTTCATTGATTGAATGAGGAGGGTCTGCCTTGGGGATTATTATGTTTGGCGTTCGCATGTGTTCGTATAGTTTATCATAATATCAGGTAGGGTCATAATATTATAATATAGTTATTAAGAATTTCATAAGTATCTTTCATCATCATCATCATCATCCAATATAACGGTATTTTTTATTTGTATGTTTAAATATTGTTACGTCACATCTTATTCAAAACACCCACTCCTTTTTTTTGTCTCGTCCAATTAATTAAAATGATTAAATATAACTTTGAATTCTTTTTTAATTACGTATTTGGTGATTTGGAAATAATGGCATATTTTTGTTAATGACCGATTTTTCGTACGACATTCCTTTTGTAATAGTGCTGGCAATGACGGATTAAAGCCTAACTGGACCCAAAACATTTTTTCTTCCGGGCCCCCTTCCTAAGAACATGTAATTAGAATATAAAAATACTTGAAACAAATCACGATAAAAATTATTAATTAAAATAAATAGTACTATTGTACAAATAATAAACAATAAAGTAATATTACTTCACGAAAAAATTATATAGCAATTTTGTTGACTAATAAAGCACCACAATTCACTGAAATAGTACAAACACTATACCGAATACGCAAGCGAAATGAATTTCATCAAAAACGGTTATTAAGCGCATTGGCGGACAAAACATTTCTTTATAATGCTCCCTGAATACACTCTTACATCAGCCCTGTCCCATTAATGATTAAAATACTAAAGCCCCAATGGTCTTCTCCCCTACAGATAGAACAACAAGGATATTAGAATAGAAACAACAATATTAACACCTCCAATCCACGGTTGAAGACCTAAAGACCAACCCGCATGAAAGGAGGTGGGAAGGGAAATTGATGGATTTTTCTTTTACTTTCTCTCGGGAAATGGTGTAGCGTCCCCAAGGTTGCGGATGACACTTCCAAGGAACTCAAGAAAAGAACTCTTCCCCCTAGTATGTAGTTTGGGTCCATCAGAGGTACCTTGGGATTGGGAAAGAAGCAGACAAGAGGCCCGGTTCACATTACGTGGAGTCATGATAGGCTTGCTGTCAAGGAATATCTTCGATTCAAAATACAGCACAAGAAATTCAGCCCCAAACTTGAAAAAAATCATCCAAATTCCCACAAAAAAAGAATCTGCTAAGAGTCCATTTTGTGGTCACGTTTTCGTCAGGAGCCTGACCCGTTCCATCAGATCTCCTCCTTAGCTTCCCTCTTCCTCCTCCCCCAAAATAAGTTTTAGTGTGCGTAAGTATGATGCGCCTTCCAAAAGTAACCTGGAGAGCATCCTTCCCACCTATGGTACGGGGCATTGTTTGGAACTGATGTCCCCCCACAGTTTAGGGAATCCAACAGAACTAGTGCCAAATGTAGGTCCATCGATGGGAAAGGTAGTATTCTAAAGTCCGCCGAATCAGTAAGGTATTTACTAGTGGTAATGTGTTTCTTAAAAATTTATCATTAATGGAGTGTCCCGCTCTGAAATTCCTGACAAAGGATATTACAATTACAATTACTTGGAATTTTCACATTTTCATTAGCGTCATCAAGCAGTAATAGCTTCAAATTTCTCATTATCTATGGTAGGCACAGACTGTTTCTTGTTTAATTATATGGGTCATTAAATTACTTTTCTGTTGTTGCCTATTTTAATTAAAAACATTAAGCAATATTGTTATTTAACAGTAAAATTGTTAATTAAATTTTAAAGGTTATTGAGAGCTTGATGAATTAATGTAATATTGAAAATAAGATGAGAAAGATAAAAATGAATTTTTTTAAATCATCAAAAATATTTGTATTGGTGAACAGTTATTAAATATTGGTGGAAAAATATTTTTTTTTACCCAATTAAAATATTTCTTTATCAGCGTTAATATTACGACTGTTATCTGTTTGCATGTTTGTGTTCTGTCTGTTTTTTTTGTATCAGATCGTTATGGAAAACTTCCTGGAATAATTCAATTACTGTTTTGCTATTGTTTTGCATTTAAATAACGGGTTTCATTAAAAAAAAAAAAAAAATCTGCTGTCCAAACACTCACACGACTTTCTCTCACTACAATTTACCCACAGTTGTAAATGTCAAATTTTCTTCAAACTTGTCCTCCTTACTGGAAGTTCAGTTGTAGTCAATGTTATATCATAATTTGGGAATCTAAACTTAATAAATACCACCTTTTTGAGGCAAAGCATAACTCCCACCCCTCTCTCGCAAAACCCATCTTCAATGAACTTTCTCGGAAAAAAAGTTACAAAGAAAAGTGATGGATCTCTATATTCACAGTTTATATACCAAATAATGAAATCCATTAGTGTTTTTATAGAAAAAAAACCACAACAGAAAACTGCGAAAAAACTGTTCAGTTAAAACACGCGCTTCCGGCGGTCATAGGAATTTTTTCAAACTGAGAATTTTGACAACATATTTAATTCATTTGTTTTTGGTGTTCGTTACGACCGCTGTATTCAGTGTTGTAAATTGGATGTTGAGGTTCGGTCATACAAAAGAACTCCTTTTAAATAATTATAACTAATGTAAATAATTCTAACTGAAAATTTTTGTAAGTACATTTCGTAAGTTATTTCCATACTTTACTCTTACATATGCCACATATTGTCAAAGTTTCAATATTTGTGATTTAGTTTAATATTGATCTGTTCTACAAAAATAGTTTAAAATAAATGTAAATGTGCTATATATGTCATACTTTTTATTTAGTTTATTTTAAAAAATTTTATTTGAAAATATTTATTTTAAGTTCATATTTTATGTTGGTTTTCTATATTTTTTGATTTGTATTAAAACCTTTGTACAGGCCCTGAAGAAGGCAATAAATTTGCGGAAACGTCGGTAGAAATTTAAAAAGAGTTCCTTTGTATGACCGAACCTCAAAATCGAATTTACAACATATTTAATTCTAATATAGTATTTAAAATAAGTAATTGTATGATAAATTAGCCTTTTAGAGGAAAACATAACTCCACCTGCCCCAGGGGAATGTGTCAAATTTATAGTTATACCTTAATATGTTGCTATAAACAAATTCAAAGCAAACCGTAGAGGCCAGTTTGGAGAAAATCGGCAAAAAGTGAAAAATCTATTGAGTAAAGTGGTATTTCCGGTCATGCATCCAATCAATAAATAATATTTAAAAAAATCTGGTATGAAATTGATTTTTCTGGAATTAAAAATCTGATATAGGATTTTCTCTTACACAAATTGATGCTATTTAACCAAGAAATTTTCTTTAAAATTGCAGCATTACAATGTATACTTCGGCTGACCATAAAAATAGCAGTAGGGATTTTACTTGTATATAAGAGTGGTCTTTTGTGGAGCGCTTTATATCAAAACCAACATAGCCTGTGAAATTTAAATGACAGACCCTGCACTCCTATAAAATCTTTTGTTTTTTCAGAAAAGCATTTCAATTAAAAGAGATACGGTTTTATCTATGTAGCGAGCATAGCAAATTTTTAAAAAAAATCGTTGTAACCGTTTTCGAGAAAATTCAAAAAACTACTCTGTAAAATCGCACTTCCGGTTAACAGGTTTCATTCAAATTTGAAAATCTATTTATGGTTCTAATGTGTAATAATAATACTATGAAGGTGGTAAAACCATATACTATGCTGATGAAATGGTACTTTAAAGGAAAGTATAACGCTACTGTTCCCCCACTACTCACCCACAAATAGATTTTCCTAAAAAAATGTTTCAGATAAAAGAGGTAGGAATTGATGTGTGTGTAGTCTCAAGAAAATCGTTGTTGGAATCATTTTCCAAAAAACTCTCAAAAACTGAAAAAATAAAATAAACAGTGAAGTCTCTCTCACACAACCGAAATCTTCGTCTGATGCGTTGCTGGTGCCTAAGTGGAATACCAAGTTTGAGCGTCCTGCGTCTTTTTATTTTTAGATATTCTGTTAAAACTCATATACCTCTACACAAGTACATTATACATGGTGTCCCATTTAATCGGGCCACTTTTGAAATAACTCTTAAACGAAGAAAGATATCAAAAAAGTGAACATAACGTTTGTTGAAGTATTTGCGCTCTAGTTAAAGATGGTGTTAATGTTATTTCATTTTATTGCTGCCTTACACCTGAAATCGGTGATTGAAAGTTGCTATTTACTTTTGACCCCCACTTTTCACTACCGTATTGAAAACTACTAAAAAAAATGAAGAAAAATGCTGTTAATTTCACTTCAGTATTTCAACCCGTTACCGAGATATTCAATCCATAAAGATTCAATTTTCGTCGTTTTTTTTCCTATTTCTTTGTTTCATACACTGAAATTAAAAGCGGATTTTCTTATTAATAATTTCTAATAAATAGAAGAGTTCAAATGTTGACAACACTTAAAACTACTTTTGAACCATAAGGGATTTAAAAATCAGGTAAAACATATTCCAGTTTATTTACAAAAATCTATAAAAAAAATATTTCCTATTTATTCAAAATGACCTCCTCGGCTTAACCGTCACAAGCGCAGCCGTCGCCCAACAGATGAAGTTGCTAACCGTATCGTGTCTGCCGGAATTGCTAAGCAGGTTTGGATTAAGTTTTCTCCAAGTGCTTGCTTCTGGCGTTGTTGGTTCACGACATAAATTTTTTCTTTGCGATATCCCCAAAGAAAAAATTCAAGAGGGGTTAAATCTGGCGATCTGGAAGGCCAGCTTACCGTCCCTGTCACCCGATCCAGCGGCTACTGAACGTCTTATTCATTTTTCTCCTCGCCAGATAAATAAGAAATATAATATGATTTTTGTAAATAAACTGGAATATTGTTTTGTTTTAATGACGTTTTACCTGATTTTTAAATCCCTTATGGTTGTAAAATAGGTTTTAACTGTGTCAGCATTTGATTGAACGCTCTTTATTAGAGATTAATCAGAAAAACCGCTTTTAATTTTAGTTTATGAAACAAAGAAATAGGGAAAAGACGACAAAAATTGAATCTTTTTATGATTGAATCTCTCGGTAATGGTTTGAAATATTGAATTGAAATTGACGGCAATCAATATTCTTCATTTTTTTAGTAGTTTTCAATAGAGTAGTAAAAAGTGAGGGTCAAAAGAAAATAGCAACTTTCAATCATCGATTTCAGGTGTAAGGCGGCAATAAAATCACATAACATTAACACCGTCATAAACTAGAGCGCAAATACTTCAACAAACGTTATGTTCACTTTTTTGATATCTTTCTTCGTTTAAGAGTTATTTCAAAAGTGGTTCGTTTAAATGGGACACCTTGTATAAATGTGCTTGTGTTGGTATATTAGTAAATATATAATATATTTTCAGTATTAAGCTAAAGCGTTAGCTAAAAACATATTTGACCTATCCTGGTGATCAAAACATGTGGTTCCCGGGAAAAGTATATCGAAAATCTGTCCTGATTGCAATTCGCCCTCTTACTAGGAGGAGTAAGAGAAAGTAAACAAAACAGTTTTAAAAAAAATGTATCTTAACTGGTGTAATATGAGAGAGGCGGGTGAGTGTTTCATACGAGATTTGTATAAAACATTGAGCACCATATATAGTGTTGTAAGAGAAGGAATATATTTTATAAAAAATGGCCAGTAGACTGTGCTAGCGCCATGGGGGAGCTCTTGCACGCTGTTTTACCAACAATATTGTTTCCTTTATCACATCAAATTCCAAGTTGTTTGACAGTTCTAATAAAAAAAAAAGTCACCTAAGATTTTTTTCTCATTAAATACAAAATGTAATGAATTTTGCCTTTCCTAGTTTTTTGTGTTTAAGAACATTAATAAAGGTAATTACTAATTATTATTGGTAAATAAATGGCCGGCCATAAAAATATGATAGAAACAGTAATTGTGTTTTTCTTATCTCTTGTATAATAGAAACATTAATAGTAATAATAGAAAACAAGACGGCTTTCTTCTTCAATCCATTTTGATTAATGTATATACAAACAATGATTGGAATTTCAATATTTTAAATCGGTAGTAATTGGGTGACGTCATAGGTCAAAATATAATGAGGTCATCGTATAGAAATAATGATTTACGATTATATAATATCAATAATAAATACAAAACTGTACTAATTAGTATATTAACTGATTTTGTAACACATACATATATATTTAATCTAAGAGGTTATCTCACTAAAATGAATTTTAGATTACATCATCCCCTAATTCTAATAATTATAAATAGGAAGTCGGTTTTTATATTATTAAGAAATTGTTATCATTTCTGATTATTCCATCATCCTATTTTATTATCTCTTTGTTACTGTTTTACTTAAACATTATTGTTTGATATCCCTGTATCGGTTTCACATATTTTTATTGAAAGTATACTTTTGCACTTTACGAAGGATGGACTAAAAATAAAATTAAAACAGCAAGAAAACTCTTAGCAGAAACACAACTTAACAGAAATGGACTTCTGAAGGCGTGTGCAGCAAGGAAGTCAAAGAAAAAACAGGTGTTCAGGAACAGCGACATTCGATCAGATAATGCAAGCTTCCAGAACAGTAGTGAAGATCATAAAAAAGCTGATATGTACCTCGGCCGCCATATTCTGCTAGTAAACAGCAAGCAGAAAACCCTCCTGCTCCCCCTCCGAAGAAAGCTCTGACTATATACCTTCTAAGAGAAAGAAAAGAGACAGGCCAATGAAGACCTGGTTTTGATGGAATCCATTTTTTAACTGCCTATAATCAAATACTATAATTACTTTCTCTGATTCCTCGGAAGTAAGAGTTAAATTAATATGATCGTCAAATTTTCGAAACAATTAAGGTGTCATCGGAAATATATGTTTGAGTGGGGGCCTTGGGTATGAAAAAAAGTTCTTAACGAATGGGGCCTGTATGTGTGCGTGTGTTTGAACAAAAGATCTCAAAAACGAAAAATCGTAGATCACACTCGTTTTGAGTTTTTTGCGATTTTCTCGGAAAACGATTTCTCTAAACTTCGTATCGTATACGATCTACACACACATTTGAATAACTATCACTTTCACAATAGTGAACGCTAAGCTTTCCTCTAAAGTTTAGAGTCTAAACTATCACTTCAAGACAATGAATGGCTCTATCACTAATATATTATTAGTATCAGAGACATTTTCCGTGGTAGTCTGCTTCATTTTGTGGTCATCGACCGGTTTCGGGCGTTCGCCCATCTTCAGATTGCGTTCTTCCTGTTTCACACTAACTCTCTGTGCTAGGTCAACACTTAGTTTCAACACTAAGTCTCTGTACGAGTCTGTGTTGGCACACTGTCTGAAGAACGCATCCTGAAGATGGGCGAACGCCCGAAACCGGTCGATGACCACAAAATGAAGCAGGCTACCACGGAAAATGTCTCTGATGCTTTCCAGCTCTGCGGAACCAACCACCACAACAAATATTATTAGTAATATACATTATTAGATTTTAAGGAAATGTCATTTCCGTCAATAATACGGTCCCGTCATGGATGTAATAATAATAAGAATATAATGTGTTGTCAAAATTCCGAGTTTGAAGAAAATCAGTTGACCGGAAGTATGACTTTACTTTACGGTTTTTTCAGTTTTCTTGATAAAGATAAGTTTCTTTTAATTTAGAATAACAGCTACACATACATATATAGAGATAGACTTATCAATTTTGTTGGAAACATTTTTTCGAAATTAGGGGAATCCCAGGAGAGCTAGAAGGCATCGCCTCCCTTGAGTATTTCAAACTAGAGTTTTTTCGTATTTAGGGGACTTCAAGAAATATATGTATTTCCGGTGAAAACTTTTATTTTCGAGAATTCGATACGATCGCAATAATTTCTCTAGTAAGGGAAGGTGACGGAAAAAACATACACAGACAAAAATAAAATGCAATGAACTTGAAAAAGTTCATTGCTCTCTGAAATAAGTATTGTGGTAGGAGGTTTTAGTATATATATACCTATATAGCATTCAAGTTTTATCTTTACTATAAGGTATATTATTATTGTGTTTGGGTGGAGCTCCCACTAGATGGCACCACAGACTGTCTTTAAGTACCTCTCTCTGCGGTATGGTGCGTGTTGTCTCAACTGAAATGATCGTAAACAAGGTTGTAAGATCCTGTTTCTATCTTTCAAAATATACAGACTCACAGACGTACATAATATATACAGCAATCAACCACCCACGTTGTTGTCGTCATCATCATCACCGGCATGTTTCTTTGTAATAGTATGTTGTCGACTAGCCGAGCTAATTACTCCGCTCTAATATCCGATCGAGCCGCGTATCGATTTCATTAATGTTATACAGTCTTTTACATTGTGTGTAATATATACTAAATAAAAGACAACCAATTACTTCGTAGGAAGGACGATTCTTGCATTTTCTGGTGGCGGTTACTTGAACTATTAAAGTCACTTTCATTATTGTCAGGTGTTCGTTAATGAAAAATGTAATAATAGTTACTGCATTAACTTCCTTCAGTACGGAGTATTAAAAATGGCCTTTAAAATATAAATTTAGGTAAATCTATTTTTAAATTGTAACCCATGAATTTTTATTTTCTTCTTGTTTTTACTTCCTCCTGGTAAGAGGAAGTTCTGCGAGCGTGACAAATTTTCGAAATTGAGTTTTCACCGGAAATACATGTTTTAAGGGCATTTGAGTACGAATAAATGTTTTTAGCAGCGAATGGTCTCTCTGTGTGTGTGTGTGTGTGTGTGTGTGTGTGTGTGTGTGTGTGTGTGTGTGTGTATATATATATATGTAAAATATCTGAAAATAAAAGAAAGTAAAAAAGGAAAATCGCAAGAAGCTGGTACTTATTTCTGTTTTGATACTAACGTCAGCATTTGACACAAACGTTTTGGAGGAAAATCCGACAAACGAAGGTACAAGTTCTGTGTATAATTCGTATAGCATCTACTTACATAAATACCTTTCACTTTTATTTGAAACATTTACCCGGGAGAATTGAATTTTAAGGAGGTTTTGAAGGAACATCAGCGTTCATACTTTTCTCTTAAATATCACTTCAGTATAATGTATGATTTTTTATCACCTACATAATTGCCTGAAGAAAGAAGAGTTATTTCAATACACTGAACAGTTTCCGCTGCCTACATAATCATTCCACTTTCTTCATATTCAGTGAATTAGACTTCCTTCGAAGTTGACAAATTTTGTTTTTAGAATCCTTAGTCGGGTGCGATGATGATATCTAAAGATAATATATAATATTGTAAAATGGACGTTGAAGTTCGGACACAAAAAACTTTTTTTAAATTTTCAACTACGTTTTGGTAACTTTTTTATTGCCTTCTTCAATATTTTTTTTTTTACCCTGGAGAAGGCCATATTTGCCGAAATGTCAGTGAAAATTTGAAAAGGTTTTTTTTTTACCGACTGAATTTCAACATCCAAATATCAAATACAGCAGTAACGAACATCAAAACAACAATATCAAACTTGAACTTGGAAAAAAAATATAGTGTAGAACACTCACAAGACTTTCTCTTACTGTGTTAATACAGTAAATGTGACTGTACCCTCAGAACCTTCCCCCTCCCTCACATAAACAGTTTTCCGAAGAAAATGTTTCAAATACAATTCTTAGATATTTATGTGTGTAGATAGTAGACGAACGTTAAAATAAAAAAAAATATGAAACGTTTTCGAAAAAATCGGACAAACTAAAAAAATAAACACTCAATATAGTCACACTTCCGGCCGATGGATTTTGCTCGAAACCTTCATGTCCCCAGGTGTGGTGTTAATACTTGAATATCAAGTTTTTTCGTTTTTTCACATAAACACACACACCACTATTAAAAAAACCTTTGTATGTGGTGCGCGGATCTCACAGTTTGTGGTCCGTGGATCTCACAATGTGCATTTCCGGTGAATATCTAGTTTTGAAAATTAGACGCGATAATAAATTCTTCCTCTTCTTTCTTTCTACATTTTTTCCTTTGCTGCCTAAGTCTCTAATACAACAGCTGACGGACCACCAAAGTAGTTGAAAAGATTGAGTTGAGTGAATTCAAATTAAATTTTACTATTATTATATGTCTAGAGAGAAAAAAAATAACTATTTATTAGGAAAGTGTAGGCAGGAAGGTGATCTTGGTAATAATATAATACTCGTCTCCAATTGTTGACGTTGCGTCACAGTTATCATCATTTTTCCACGACTACACACAGTATTAGATTTAAATGATCGATAAATGTTGTCCATATTTTCTTGTCAGGGAGATGTTCTTATTACTTCTTATATAAACTAAAAGATTGCGTAACTTAAAAATAAATTTATTTAGTTTTTTAGTAAATTCAAAAAATAAATGAGACATACATTACATTTTCTCGTGTCTTTATTATTATTATGTAGATAAGCGTAATAGAAATACCAACAAGTCTGACAACCTCCATCGGAGAATTTGTAAAAAAGAAAAGAGAGAGAGAGAGAATGACCATTCAGAAATACCAACCCACACATACACATTCAGTAATACCAACCCACACATACACACTTGCTTAACATAAATACACATCACCAATCTCTTTCAAGTATTTTGTGGGATACTATACATCTGAATGAAACGTATTCCCAATACTTTTGAATGGCCTGGAATAAAATTATACTACAAATTTATTTTATTTTTATTAGTTTAATGTAAAGTAGTAAAAAAGAGTGTATCTTGGCGTCCCTGTTGGTTGTCCAAGCCTATCGTCACATTCACTGACACCTAAGTCACTAACATACCACAACTAACACATCAGACCTGCAGATTCAGTTGAAAGTTTATCTATGAGTTTAGCGTTACTTTTGCCTCATTTAATATAAACTAATGAGTAATGAGAAGAAAGATTAATGAAAGACGTAGGACTAACGAGATAGACTATAGTCTATAGAGTAATGAAAGAGGAAGCGAGAGAGCGGTATGGTATTTTAGAGATATTTCGTTCTTGACGAGAAAGGGATGTTTAGTGTATCTTAGTGTAGTTTTTGTGACACT
>JAAEAF010004035.1:10000-11185 GCA_011037195.1 Triatoma infestans | reverse complement strand
ACTCATTATTAGAATGTAGAACTTTAAAAAATGTTAGAATGTAGAACTTTGCGAAATATTAGAATGTATAACTTTGGGAAACATGAATTATTAGAATGTAGAACTTTACAAATACTAATTATTAGAATGTAGAACTTTGAAAAATGTTAGAATGTAGAACTTTGCGAAATAATAGAATGTATAAATTTAGAAAACATGAATTATTAGAATGTAGAACTTTACAAATACTAATTATTAGAATGTAGAACTTTGAAAAATGTTAGAATGTAGAACTTTGCGAAACAATAGAATGTATAACTTTGGAAAACATGAATTATTAGAATGTAGAACATTACAAATACTAATTATTAGAATGTATAACTTTGGAAAACATGAATTATTAGAATGTAGAACTTTGAAAAAAGTTAGAATGTAGAACTTTGCGTAATATTAGAATGTATATGTAACTTTGGAAAACATGAATTATTAGAATGTAAAACTTTACAAATACTCATTATTAGAATGTAGAACTTTAAAAAATGTTAGAATGTAGAACTTTGCGTAATATTAGAATGTATAACTTTGGAAAACATGAATTATTAGAATGTAGAACTTTACAAATACTCATTATTAGAATGTAGAACTTTGAAAAATGTTAGAATGTAGAACTTTGCGAAATATTAGAATGTATAACTTTGGGAAACATGAATTATTAGAAGGTAGAACTTTACAAATACTAATTATTAGAATGTAGAACTTTGAAAAATGTTAGAATGTAGAACTTTGCGAAACAATAGAATGTATAACTTTGGAAAACATGAATTATTAGAATGTAGAACATTACAAATACTAATTATTAGAATGTATACCTTTGGAAAACATGAATTATTAGAATGTAGAACTTTGAAAATGATAAAATGTATAACTTTGAGAAATGTTAGCATGTGTAACTTGGAAAACAGGAATTATTAGAATGAGAACTTTGAAAAATGGTTAGAATAGAATGTAGAAATTTTGCGAAACATAGAATGTATAACTTTGGAAAACATGAATTATTAGAATGTGTAACTTTACAAATACTAAATATTAGAATGTAGAACTTTGATAAATGTTAGAATGTAGAACTTTGTGAAATTTTAGAACGTATAATTTTACAAATACTTTAAAAAATATTAGAATGTAAAACTTTGACAAATATTAGAATAT
>JAAEAF010004035.1:0-5000 GCA_011037195.1 Triatoma infestans | reverse complement strand
TTCGAGGCACGCGTCCGTCGTCGCCCTTGCTTGACTCGCCCTCTGGGAAGAGATTGCTCAACCCCGGAATCAGGGAAGCAGCACCGCAACCAATCAACCAGTCCCTCACTGACGTCGCAACCATCGAGGGCCCGTGACGCCAAGCTACGAAGCTGTTCTGCACGGAAACCCTCTCCGGGGACGACAGTTTGCCACAGCAAATCTCTGACAAAGTCAGCGACTACTGGAGAGTGACTGGGATCGGAGGGGCGCTGGGAAACCCCGCCGGAGTAAGAAGAGCGCCGGGGAGGTGGAGGCAAAGCCACCTCGTCCCCAGAATCCTCAGAAGACGAATCGGAAGGAGCGGGACGCAACCTCAGGTCGCGCAGCGCGTCCTCAACTAAGGCCTTGTAGTCGGCTCGGCGTCTAACGCCTTTGATCGACTCGAGCGTTCTACCAGGGAAAAGCGGAAGTAATAGCTGGTCATAGTTACTCCCGCCGTTTACCCGCGCTTGCTTGAATTTCTTCACTTTGACATTCAGAGCACTGGGCAGAAATCACATTGCGTCAACACCCGTTGGGGCCATCGCAATGCTTTGTTTTAATTAGACAGTCGGATTCCCCTTGTCCGTGCCAGTTCTGAGTTGACTGTTGAATGTCGGCCGAAGAGATCGTAAGCCAGGTCGACCAGCCAGCAGAAGCCAACGGTAACCACACGGCTAACGACTCGCAGCAAGGAAGATCCGTGGGTGGCCAAGGCACGGGACCGAGCTCGGATCCAAAAGCGCTTGAACGCAATTTTCTCCTCGCCCAGGCCCGGCACGTTGACACCGCTCCACTTCCCGACCAAGCCCGGCACGACTCAGTCCTCAGAGCCAATCCTTATCCCGAAGTTACGGATCGGATTTGCCGACTTCCCTTACCTACATTATTCTATCGACTAGAGGCTATTGACCTTGGAGACCTGCTGCGGATATGGGTACGAGCCGGCGCGGGGTTCCTCGTGGCCCTCTCCCGGATTTTCAAGGTCCGTAGGGAAGATCCGGACACCGCCGTAACTGCGGTGCTCTTCGCGTTCCAAACCCTATCTCCCTGCTAGAGGTTTCCAGGGAACTCGAACGCTTATAGAGAAGAGACAACTCTCTCCGAATTTCCCTACGGCGTCTCCGGGTCTTATCGGGTTACCCCGACGAGTTCTCAAATGAGAGCCCGATTTGGAACGGTTCCGCTGCCGGGTTCCGGAATAGGAACCGGATTCCCTTTCGCCCAGATAGCGCCAACCATTTAAAATAATTAAATCTTAACGGCAGCCTATCGCTTCGGATTTCTCCTAGGGCTTAGGATCGACTGACTCTTGTGCAACAGCTGTTCACAAGAAACCCTTCTCCACATCAGTCCTCCAGGGCCTCGCTGGAGTATTTGCTACTACCACCAAGATCTGCACCAGCGACGGCTCCAGGCGGGCTCTCGCCCAGACCCTTCTGCGCTCATCGCCGCGACCCTCTTACTCGTCAAGACATAATAGTAGTATGAAACAAGCTATATAATTAACAACATCGCAATTTAAAAAACTACAACATTAATTAACACACAGCTTATTAACTACCTTTGTCATTGACGGCAGAGTATAGGCACGACGCTACAGCGCCATCCATTTTCAGGGCTAGTTGCTTCGGCAGGTGAGTTGTTACACACTCCTTAGCGGATTCCAACTTCCATGGCCACCGTCCTGCTGTCTTAAGCAACCAACGCCTTTCATGGTTTCACATGAGCGTCAATTTAGGCGCCTTAACTCTGCGTTTGGTTCATCCCACAGCGCCAGTTCTGCTTACCAAAATTGGCCCACTTGGCACTCTGATCCGATTCCCACGGCTTCACTTTTAAGAAAGCCGGGGATCTCATCTATTTGGAGTTTGAGAATAGGTTGAGGTCGTTTCGACCCCAATGCCTCTAATCATTCGCTCTACCGGATGAGACTCGTCTCAACCGCGTGCAAGCTATCCTGAGGGAAACTTCAGAGGGAACCAGCTACTAGATGGTTCGATTGGTCTTTCGCCCCTATACCCAGCTCCGACGATCGATTTGCACGTCAGAATCGCTGCGGACCTCCACCAGGGTTTCCCCTGGCTTCGTCCTGGCCAGGCAGAGTTCACCATCTTTCGGGTATCAGCGTGTACGCTCTGGGTGCGCATTGACTCGCAAAGCAAGAAACAAGCGCCCTGGGAATGCGGGAAAATTTCACACATTGCTGTATGATATTTCCATCTTCCCTAAAGAGGAGATTGTAAAAAAGTAAACTTATTTACAAATCTCTACTCTTTACTTTCTTTTCGCCTTTGGGTTTTATACACCCAATGACTTGCGTACACGCTAAACTCCTTGGTCCGTGTTTCAAGACGGGTCGGATAAGAGCCTGAACCTGAATCGCTGCCGACCGGTGTTATAAGCACTGTCCAAGGAACAGTTTACCAACAGTAGGCGGAATAGTTAGACGGACCGAAATCCGACTAAAACTAATTAACCAACCCACTTGCACACAGCCATGAAGGACACTTACAAAGTAAGTGGCTCAACACCATGATTCGTTACTGTCAATTATATCCAGTATCTAAACGGCTAAAACTGTTAAAGGAAATACCTTTCAGTACTGCCTAAAAACAGACAAATTAGCCAAATACTTAGGATATTATTTGACAGGTCGCAACGTCCTACTAAGGGAGAAGTGCGGTACACCATTACCCTTCCAATTTAAATGCGAGCGACCAAACCCACTACCACAGCTGTTACACTGAATAGGCGAGAGGCCATCTCAAATCATTTAAAAGTTGAGCAACTGGTAAGACGTGAATCTCCCCTTTCGGATATTCAGGTCTTTTCCGTTTACCCCTGAGCGGTTTCACGTACTCTTGAACTCTCTCTTCAAAGTTCTTTTCAACTTTCCCTCACGTTACTTGTTCGCTATCGGTCTCGTGGTTGTATTTAGCCTTAGATGGAGTTTACCTCCTGCTTAGGGCTGCACTCTCAAGCAACCCGACTCTAAGGAGAGGCCCACCTGAAATAGGCATTTGCCATCAACGGGCCTGGCACCCTCTCGGGACCGTGGCCTCGTTCAAGATGGACTTGGGCGAAATGCACATATCTCAGGGTTAATTGAGCCCTCCCAAACACTACATTTCCCTAAAAGCAATGCTTTTGGGATTCAGTGCTGGGCTAATCCCTGTTCACTCGCAGCTACTAAGGGAATCCCTGTTGGTTTCTTTTCCACCGCCTACTAATATGCTTAAATTCAGCGGGGAATCCCACCTAATCTGAGGTCGAAAAAATTATTGCGCATCTCTTTTCTTTTTAAATATTTCTAACCTGTTTTTACATAGTTTACAATATACAATTTGAAAAATCCAAAATTTATATATGGCAACTGCAAGGCAGTTTAATATATATAAAAAAAAATTGGCAAACTCAAGTAAATAAATTTAGATCATTGTTTTATGCAAAAAGAAAAACATCGCCCAGACTATGCCTAGATGCGAAAATAATTTCTTTTGCTTCAACATTTCACTACTATACTTGATTTATTACCAATACTTGGATTACAAATTTCAAAATTGAAACTATGCTCTAAAAAACAAGTATATAAGAAATAACATAAAGAAAAGAAAATTGCATGTATTTAGAAATACTGTTGTACAAGCAAAAACGTGTTGACAACAGAAAATTTCCAATATATATATATATATAAAATATATATATAAATTTTAATAGAAATTTTAAAAATAAAATTTCTAATTTTTAACGACCCTCAGACAGGCGTAGCCCTTGGATAGAATCCCAGGGCCGCAATGTGCGTTCAAAGTGTCGATGTTCATGTGTCCTGCAGTTCACATGACGACGCGCAGTTTGCTGCGTCTTTCATCGCCCCACGAGCCGAGTGATCCGCCGCTCAGGGTAATAAGATTACTATGCATTAAATAACTTTTCGATATATAAATAATATTAACGTACCAATTAAGGCACGTTAACATTAAGAACGCCTAATTGTAATCCAATAGTGGATTACAATTCGCAATATAGAAAGGTTGAATTAGCTTGCCTAATCTATATAATTACATAGTCTTGGTCATCAAAAAAATGATTTTTTTTTTCCCAATCTATATGCACACAGATAAATATGGCCCAACGCTACAGCTACATCCATTTCCAGTGCTAGTTGCCTCGGCAGGTGAGTTGTTACCCACTCCTTAGCGGAATCCAACTTCCATGGCCACCGCCCTGCTGTCTCAAGCAACCAACCCCTTCCATGGTTTCACATGAAGCGCGTCCATCATGTGGGTTTCCCCAAGCCCACATGTAATCTATCCTGTGGACGACGGTAAATCCACATTTATTGGATAGATGTATTAGTATTGGTCTTTGCGGCTTTTTATTTTATTTATGTCTTTGCGGATTTTTATTTTATTTATGTCTTTGCGGTTTTTTAAAAACTTGTGCACATATCATAGAAAAATAAACCATTTGCATTTAATGACTAAACCATTTCATATATATTTCAGCTGCTAAATCACATTTTAAAATAGAACTTTTAAAAAGTTCTAAAAATAAGTTTGAACTCTCTCTTTAATGATCCTTCCGCAGGTTCACCCACGGAAACCTTGTTACGACTTTTACTTCCTCTAAATGATCAAGTTTGGTCATCTTTCCAGCGTACATCAATACCAACAAGTTGGTAAAGATTAACCGCCAGTCCGAAGACCTCACTAAATCATTCAATCGGTAGTAGCGACGGGCGGTGTGTACAAAGGGCAGGGACGTACTCAACGCGAGCTTATGACTCGCGCTTACTGGGAATTCCTCGTTCATGGGGAACACTTGCAAGCCCCAATTCCTAGCACGAAGGAGGTTCAGCGGGTTACCCGGGCCTTTCGGCCAGGGAAGTACACGCTGATTCCTTCAGTGTAGCGCGCGTGCGGCCCAGGACATCTAAGGGCATCACAGACCTGTTATTGCTCAATCTCGTGCGGCTG
>JAAEAF010004034.1:0-47101 GCA_011037195.1 Triatoma infestans | reverse complement strand
CTTCCGTTTCTGTAGTTCGATGCTCAGAGCACCATATCATTGCTAATGGGCATGAAATTTTTCAGAGTCAAGGTAATATACTGAAATTAAGATTATTCATTTCTAATGTGCAGTTTAAATGATGTGTATTATTACTTGATATAGAAGAATTTGAAGCTTCTTTTCAGTTCATGCAAGAATGTGCTCAGTATTTCCTTGAAGTAAAAGACAAAGATATTAAACATGCACTGACTGGATTGTTTGTGGAAATCTTAGTTCCAGTGGCTGCCATAAGTTTATCTTTAATTAGTTGACTTGGACCGATGTGTCCAACTGTCGTCATATGGCTTAGCCATCAGCTAACTCAAATGTGTCTAACACTAAAGCCCAATTTACAAAACTCAAACATTCCAATGTTAAACAAATCAATTGATTAAAAAAAATATATATCAATATGTCTTATTTATATTTTATTTTTACGTCACCATTTACTTATCATTTAAGACATCAAAGTTAAGTTTGTAATTTTTCTATTATGCAGTTACGTAGAGTTATTTCACTTGGGGATTCATAGTCAGCTTTTTGCTATAACAAGGGGTTTACAATCTAAACAAAACGGTTTTTCTAAAAAGTCATTAAAACAAAAAGGTTCTACAAAGGACATTCTAGCCGTCATAAGTGGTCCTTCCTGTCACTGCCTCATCCCAGCGTCTTTGCCACGCCCCTATCTCATACTCTGGGATCGTTTTCTTTACGAGAGCAGGAGGCATCTGACTAGACAACTCCCGACCATCAAGGACGATCATGCTCCTTTCTTGGTGCTTATATCTTAAGGGCCCTCATCTCTGCATGGAGATCGAGCGGCAACAATCCAGCGACCAGCGGTAAGGAGACCGTGGAGATGTCGTCGCATAGGCCCTGGTCACCGAGCATAAAAAAGCTCTTTGCATTCTTAACAGAATGCCGCTGTACGACTGCATGTCCAGGTTGTCAGCCCAACAGGCAGCTGCGTACGTTGCGGCATTCTCAATCACGCCCTTGTAGATGGTCAGAGCCACACCCGTCTTCAGCCCCCACTCTCCACGGGCTACTCTTTTGATCCCCTGGTATAAGTTGAGACATCTTGAGGCAACTCGCTGAATATGGGCTTAAAATTTCTTCACGTCTGCCATATTTACTCGCTTTTGATTTTCTCCTCACCGTTCGCCATCGCGCTTGGGTGTCCGCTGCGCAGACAGTGAGCCTAGATTGACATTTTTGCTTACAGCGTTATGAAGGTTTTATTTATGGAAATAACATCCCTAGCGAAGAGAAATTCATAAAAACAAAGTTATATTACATAATCTAGACATTTGTTTGCTTTCAACACCTGCCTACTTATAAGACATTGACAATCTCAGGTATCTACTACGCTTGGTAAGAAACCTCGTGTAAAACAACTGCACCACCTATTTCTTTATCTATATTTTCAAATAAATGTTTTATGGCGAATAGTATGTGTGTGTTGTGCGTGTGTGTGTGTGTCTGTTTGTTTGTTTTAACAAGATATCTCAAGAACGAAAATTCGCAGAATGTTCAAACTTGGCTTTCCGTCTGTTTACTACCTCCTCAACTGATCTAGACTTGGCTACATAATAGGCAGATTAGACAGAAAATCATGCGAAAATTAATCATACATATAATAATATATATTATTTACAGTTCTACGGATAAATGATACCTCCAATTGTAGTTTACATCTTCCTGGTAAATCGCATGTTCTTTCTAAATATTAAAAAATTAGAATGTCTTGTGGACTAAACAAGTCTCTTGTAATAGTTAACCAGCAACTGGACAGGTTTTGGCAATAAGGGGTATTCATCATTACTCTTAGGAACTAAAGAAAAACATTGTAATTTAATACGTACGTTGTTGTCACAAACGTATTTTCACATTCATAACCTTTGCTTATATTATAACACACAAACTAGCCTCATATCCAAATGTTGTCATGTGAGGCTGCGATATGGTAATTACAGACTCAGCATTACTACTGTAATCTCACCTATGTATTTGGTTTTTTGTTTGTGTTTCATGTTATAATTTTGTTTTTTCTTTAATTTTGTTTTGTAATGTTCCTGAAGAAGATAAACAAAGTTTGTCGAAACGTCGAACTGTCATAATAAAAAACAATTACAAAATTTACTTTTTGGTTTTTTTTTTTTTTTTACCATCAATTGGTCGAGAAGCAAACTAATTATTATTTTCATATTACAACTAACGGCCAACAAGAAAAATCTTCTGATAAAGTGAATTAAGGGATAAATTCCACTAAATATTAGTTTTTTCCACTCAAAAATCAAACACAATAAAAGCAGTTGAGAATATTTTGGAAAGAAAGCAAGCAATGACCAGTATTACAATGATCATTTACAGTCGGAATCTTTGCTCAAATAAATGAAAAATAACATAGTATTGTTTTTGTTTGAACTTATTATAGAAAAGGGGTAAACCCCGTTTACAGTAAATAGGAGGTAAAAAAAAGGAGGTAAAGTTCATGTTATATAATTACATTTACTGTCTATATAATATGTAATAAATGATAATGTACAAAATACGACAGAAATTATATTATTAATAATATATATTACAATAAAATTACAACAAAAAAAAAAACATAAATCTCAGGGTCCACAAACTGTAAAGAGATTTATCTAGGAATGAAATCATCTGTAAAAATTCAGACTACTACATTTTTATTACAGGCTGAAATATGCAGAAACGGAAAATTATTAAGAGCCTTCTCTCAATATGTACTCATCTATTTTCATATGCTTTAAAAACATTAAATTTAACGTAAAATTATGGACAATACAAAGAAGACCTAATTTTTTATTTTCCAAGCAATATAATATTTGTCTTTACAATACATCTACATTCAGCACATTACTCCTTTTTCTATCAGGAATGTCACATCAAACTGCCAATGTTCAACTTCCTCGAGAAAAAAAAGAAAAATATTTGCAGTTTAATCTATTTATTCAGCTACTTTAATAAGCATTATAAGACTTAATAATGAGAATTAAATCAAGTGAAGAGGAAAGTTTTTGGTAGCTTATGTTAAAAGTGTAAAGAAGCACTTATACTCTGATTAAATACAATAAGAATAAAAATAAGCCACTAAGGGAATTTTTAGAAGAGGGAACTTTGATAGTGCCATCATAAAATAATAAAATCGACCTAGCTATATGATCATTCTAATTTTACATGAATGTTCATTACAAGCAATCAGCAGTAGAATTAAATTCTGAAACAAGTGTAAAAACCATTGATAATAAATATTTTTATTATTATTACCATCTTGTCTATTTTTATATAACATTAAATTTCTAATCACCAGACAGCTGTAATCATATTACTACATTTACGTGGCTATGTTGGTATATGCATTCTCAGTTGTGTGGATGTAATACGGCTAGGGTTATAAACTTTTTGCGCCTGAATGTGTTCGCATATGTCCTTTAAAACTAGCATATTGTGTACAATTGTAATCGCATACACTACATTTATATGGCTTCTCGCCTGAATGTGTTCGCATGTGTACTTTAAGATGATAACTTTGTGTACAATAGTAATCGCATTCACTACATTTATATGGCTTCTCGCCTGAATGTGTTCGCATATGTCTTTTAAGATTAGCACCAGCTGTACAATTGTAATCGCATTCACTACACTTATATGGCTTCTCGCCTGAATGTGTTCGCATGTGTAGTTCTAATAAAGCACATCGTGTAGAACGGTAATCGCATTCAGTACATTTATATGGCTTCTCACCTGAATGTGTTCGCATATGTGATTTTAGATTACTAATTTCAGAACAACTATAATCGCATTCACTACACTTATAAGGCTTCTCGCCTGAATGTGTTCGCATATGTACCTTAAGTTTATTACTTTGTGTACAACTGTAATGGCATTCACTACACTTATAAGGCTTCTCGCCCGAATGTGTACGAATATGTGATTTCAGATTACCAATTTGTGCACAACTGTATTTGCATTCACTACACTTATAAGGCTTCTCGCCTGAATGTGTTCGCATATGTAGTTTAAGATGATAACTTTGTGTACAATAGTAATCGCATTCACTACATTTATATGGCTTCTCGCCTGAATGTGTTCGCATGTGTACTTTAAGATGATAACTTTGTGTACAATAGTAATCGCATTCACTACATTTATATGGCTTCTCGCCTGAATGTGTTCGCATGTGTCTTTTAAGAATAGCACCAGCTGTACAACTGTAATCGCATTCACTACACTTATATGGCTTACCACCTGAATTTGTTCTTGGATCTGCATTTAAATTTAAAGACGGTGCACAATTGTTACCAGATTCATCTTGTTCATTTGCGCTTGCTGCGGCATGTTCTTCTAACTTTTCTCCCCCTTTAAAGTGGGAGCAAACATTTTTATCTTTGTGCTCATCTTGTAATTGTACCGGCACAGCTTGCGAATATAAAGACACAGTATCGCCTGGGCAACGCTGGATCTGGAAAAATTATATCAATGTGAGTCTGGATCGGCAGTTTCTAAGGGAAATTTATAAAAATAAAGTTATATTACAATATAACAATATCCTAGATATTTGTTTTATCACAATATCCTAGATTGTTATAATTACAATTCCCCGACATTTTTATATTACATAATAAAATTTGTTTGCTTCCAGCACTTACCAACTAATGAGCATCCCAGGTATATGCACTTGGGGAGAAATCTGATGTGTAATATCTATAGTAATTTTTTTTTATTTCCATTTTTGAAAATGTTTTATGGTGAATGTGTGTGTGGGCATTTTAACAAGATATCTCAGAACATAAAAATTGCAGAAAGTTCAAACTTGGCTTTCCGTTTATTTACTTCCTTCGCATTTGACCTAGACGCCAAGTCAAAGGACCGCCAAGGACCTGTTGGGATTTCCACCGCAACTAACAGGAAGGTTTCGGGCAAAATTCATCAACTGGATGTGCGACTTTTCTGAATGTATTTTGCGATTTTCTCGAAAACGGTTCAAATGATATTATAAAAACTTCGGATATATATAATATTTTTTCGGGTATAAATATTTGCTGTGAAGTATAAGAACGTGCTACATTTGGGTGCATACTTTGACCATATATTACTGTCCTCTATTTCCAGTAAGAGTTTTCATGCGAAATACTTCTTTGAGGGCCTCTGATATGAAGAATAATCTTGTGCCATGCAAAGAAAAGGTCTCAAAAAGAAAAGGACTTACAAATATGAGGAGCACAAATTTCATAAATGTCACAAGTTTCTGGCAAAAAAATTCTAACGCTTTTATTTAATTTAGTGTAGATAATCGTCTACTATCAACAAGTTTCTTTCCAACAAATAATTATTATTTGTTGGAAGCTTTTGGGGAAACAGCAGCTTTCAGCTATCCTCTAAGGAAGTACTTCAGAAAAATTTGTTTTTCATTACTTATTTTAACTTAGAACTTTATATTGGAAACAATTCTAGAATTCCAAATTTGATGAAAACCGGTTAACTGGAGGATTTAATTATTTTTCATCTTGTTCGAAGCGGCAAAAACTTTTATCAATCAAACTTGGAATAATATCTGCACAGATAGAAATATATATTATTTTTGTTTGGTACATTTTTCCGGAAAAATGGAGGTACTCACAACTATTGATGTTAATTTATTACATTGTCGCTCTCTTCTAGAATGTAATATAATTACTCGAAGGGGATAGTTACCACCGCTATATACATTTTCTGTCCCAGTAGGCAAAAGTATTATGATCGTCCAAGATTTTGAAATTGAGATTTCACAGAAAATATTTGTTTTGGAGCCCCCGAAATTCGGTGAACTGGAAATACGATTTTTACATAATAGGTTTTTGAATTTTTCGGAACCATCACGAAATCGGTTTTAACGATTCACTTTAATTTCAGTGCTGCACGTATCAGATAGAAAATCTGGAAAGTTGAAAAAACTGAAGAATTGTGGTTGCTGGATATTGATCAAAACCTTCGTGCTAGATGCGATTGTTTAGCCGTCAAACTCACCACTCATCATAACCATTTCAGTTGACTTGAAGACATGTATTTTTGGTGAAACATAAATTTGAAACATAATAAAAAAATAAATTGCGACAAAATTATGAACTGGAAGCAAAAAACCTAACCAAAGTGTGTGTCTAACATCAAATTCTTTAGACTTACATCTGTTTCTAAGATGTAATTTCGGCCTCACTTAATTTCCTATCAGACGTTATTGGGAGGTAAATACAAATAAAAGTGTATCTGATACAGCTAGTACCATGGGCACATAGAAAAACATACGAAAATTGATCATATGTATAATAACATATATTATTTAAAGTTCTAAGAGATAAATACCTGCCTATAGTAGGTTACTTCTTCCTGATAAATCGACATGTTTCCTTATAAATATTAAAAAATTTGAATGTCGTGTGTACTAAACAAGCCATTTGTAATTGGTCAACAGGAATTTGGAAGGTTTTGGCTATAACGAGTATTAATCATTTACTCATAGAAACTAAAGAAAAACATTGTAATTTAAAACGTACTTATTTTTACACATTCATAACCTTTGCTTATAACAGAAAATACTTTTATATCCAAATGTTGTCATGTGGCGCTGCGAGGTGGTCGCAGTTATAATAACAAATCCTGTAGTGCCCTCCCTTATGAATGAATAAAATGTTCAAACATTGGAAGTAAAATTTAAACAAATAGCATCATTCATTGCCTTAATTAAGAGTTGCATGCGTCCGCATCAGGAGCTTCTACACTTGGTGTTCCCCACAAATAAGTTTTTAAAAATATGTCTTTTTTACTATGCCAATAAATAATAATGATCATAAAATATGAAATTACATTTTATAATTTATAATAAAAATATTACATTATAATTAACTGCATACTATATAAAATAACAGTAATATTTTCTTTAACTAGATTCATCTTGTTCATTTGTGCTTGCTGCGACATGTTCTTTTAACTTTTCTCCCCCGTTAAAGTGGGAGCAAACATTTTTATCTTTGTGCTCATCTTGTAATTGTACCGGCACAGCTTGCGAATATAAAGACACAATATCGCCTGGGCAACGCTGGATCTGGAAAATTATATTAATGTGAGTCTGGATCGGCAGTTTCACTTATAGCGTTATGAAGATTTTTTATTTATTACAATATGGCAATAATATCCGTATCTATGAGAAATTCATAAAAATAAAGTTATATCACAATATAACAATATCCTAGATATTTGTTTTATCACAATATCCTAGATTGTTATAATTACAGTATCCCAGATATTTTTATATTACATAATAAAATTTGTTAGCTTTCAGCACTTGCCAACTAATGAGCCTTTGGCCATCCCAGGTATATGCACTTGGGGAGAAATCTGATGTGAAATATCTATAGTAATTTTTTTTTATTTCCATTTTTGAAAATGTTTTATGGTGAATGTGTGTGTGGGCATTTTAACAAGATATCTCAGAATATAAAAATCGCAGAAAGTTCAAACTTGGCTTTCCGTTTATTTACTTCCATCGCATTTGACCTAGACTTGGCGGACCTTTTGGGATTTCCACCACAACTAACAGGAAGGTTTCGGGCAAAATTCATCAACTGGATGTGCGACTTGTCTGAATATATTTTGCGATTTTCTCGAAACGGTTCAAATGATATTATAAAAAGTTCGGATATATATATATAATATATTTTCGGGTATAAATATTTTCAGTGAAGTAGAAGAACGTGCTACATTTAGGTGCAAAGCTCGACCATATATTTCTGTCTCCTATTTCCAGTAAGAGTGGAAATACAATGCGAAATACTTCTTCGAGGGCCTCTGATATAAAGAATAATCTTTTGCCATGCAAACAAAAGATCTTATAAAGAAAAGGATTTACATATATCAGGAGCACAAATTTCATAAAATATCGCAAGTTTCAGGAAAAAAGATTCTGACGCTAATAATTAATCTAGTGTTTACTATTTAAAGTTTCTTTCCAACAAATAATTTTCCAGGAGCTTCTGGGAAAACAGCAACTTTCAGCTATCCTCTAAGGTGAGACGTTTATAAAGGACGTGCCTTTTACTATTCACTGATAACATTTCATATCTATCAATTAAGTTTTTTTTAATAGGGTTCAAACTGTATTAATTTTTCATTTATTATTCATAAAATCACTTAAGGAAATATTATATTGATGCATAATTTATTCCATTGTTTGTAAAAGAACAATTTCTTTGAAATAATTTCTGTTAATAATTGGTTAGGGTATCTCTCTGCCAAAAGTGAAGAACATCTTTGTATAGATTTCACATGTAATTTAATAGTGTACAGGAATGTTGGTAGCACATTGGTCTCTATATATGAAACAAAATCTGGCGTATTATTAATCGGCAAATTAAAAGTTTTTTTAAGAAAAATTTTAGTAATAGCTCTACGTCATTGTACCGTGCGCACCCCCAGACCTGTGGACCTTGCAAACAATAGCCCTACTTACTGCATTGCAAACCTGTAGTTGTTTTTAGGAAAATGGTACGTTTTTATTTAATATTAGGTTGCAGAATAAATTCAGCGCAAATTTTGCCTGGGAGACTCTCCCTTTAAAATGTTTTTCCAAAGACAGATTCCATGTTAACGTAATTCCCAAGTACCTGTAGGAGTTCACCACCTCTATTTTTTCTTTGTTGTACCATCAAGTTTGAATACGACCCGGCCTGCCACATTTTTAAAAATCATTATTTTAGATTTGTTTAAATTAATCTCCATATTCCATTGAAGACAGTAATTATGAAGGGAACTTATCATCTGTTGCAGCGCTAATTTGTCCGTGGCCAGCAAAACTAGGCCATAAGCTTAGGCCAACATTTTAAACAACGTACTCTTAACTTGCACACCGCCCTCCCAAATAATTTTGAATATTATTTATGAAAAAAAAAAAGGAGGGGGCTCAACAGACAGCAGCTTTTGTACCAGAATACAGACGTCTCAAGATGCTTATAACCTTGCTAGAAATACCTATTTCTGCCAACTTGTAAAACAGCGCATGCTGGTCCACCCGATCGAAGGCTGCAATTAGATTTATGAAGAAGGCAAAAACTTTAGTCCTTTTCCTACTCAACCTGATTTTAATTGTACGCATTAAGTTCATGATATTAACAATAGTGGAGTAGGATTTTCTAAACCCAGCTTGACATTCCCCTAAGGCATTATTATCACAAGCCCAGTTTGTCAGTTTGTTCAGAAGAAGGCCAGTAAATAGTTTCCCAATCGTATTGCCAAATGAAATTCCTCTATAATTATTTACTTCTTTTGTGCCCCTCTTTTATAAAGGGAAAAAAAATTAAACTTGTGAACGATTCCGGCACAGTTCCGCAACCAAAAATCTTATCAAAACAATAAGTATTTTTTGAAGTAGCTATCCGGACTATTTTTAAAATATTGTTAAGTTATACAGTCTAAACCGGGTGCCTTACTGTTTTTAGAAGTTAGAATAACTTTGATAACTCTGACATTTGAAAGGGTGCATCAAATAGTTCGTTCTTAGTATACGGCTCTGCATACCTAATTCTGGCGGTAACCAGCAGTGGATTTAGCACTTGTTTAAAATACTGACGGCTGGCTATATATCTTTATCCCCTTGAAAACTACTAGCTTTAAGTGTACGCACCAAATCCAGAATGCATTTGAATCAGTGATCCATTTAAATTTACTATTTTCAAAAAATTCTTTTCTTTTTAGTTCACAGAGTTTTTTATGCTCCCTATTAATATATATTTAATGGTGACAGACTCAGGTTACCTAAACATTTCTAACAAATTGAATAATCTAGTACGCAGGTCACACAGTCTCTGTAAACCACATTTGTTTATTAATCAAATTTTTATTTGTAAAATTTAGTAATTTATATTTCCTCCCAAATTCTAAAAGTAGGTCCATTAATTGTTCTAGGTAATCATGGGGATTATCTGTTTTAAATGACATAATTTTTATCTTTTATATTTGGCCCCTGACAAAATACTGTTGTATTTTGGGGCTTCCATTTTATTTTAGGTCGCAAGGGTGTAACATCATTGGATGTTAACTGAGAGGTAAGACATTTAATAGAAGCAGGAAAACTATCTGAAAACGGTACAGGCACTATTTCAAAATCTAGCACATAATTAACTATAGCCACCATTACTACACACAAATCAATTACAGAGGAACCATGCCCACTTACATATGTAAATTCCGCTAATGAGTCTCCCGATATCCGACCGTTCAATATATCAAATTAAAATATGCCAACAAAGTAAGCAGGAGACTGCCATTTTTAATAACCAGAGGGTCCTTAGAGTTTCTACATTCCTGAACATGCTGCGAACTAGATAACAAGCACTTGGGAATTACTTGCAAACTGCCCATCCTATAATTGAAATCCTCAATTAAGGTAAAGTTATAGTTAGGAAAACTGTCAATAACATTACATAGTGTCTCAAAATATTCATACGATTTATTACAATTAAGGTACACAGGAACAATTTATAATTATAATTGTAATTAATCTTAATTACATCATAGTTAAGAAGGGTTTTAAGTTTTAAAATATTTCTGTTCAAAAGCAGCTTTTTAACACTAATAATAACACCGTTAACTAGCTCTACCAAGCTTATTTACTTTTACCGCTGGAACCGATTTTATATAACATTCAGTAAACCGTTGTTTAAATATTAGAATAAATTTTTCTTCTACTATAAAAGTTTCAAACAAACAAAATATTCGTATTTATGTAAATAAGAAAGAAAATCTTTATTATATGATTTATTATTCAGACCTGATATGTTATACATAACAACACTAAAATTATCACCTGGCTTATTATTACCTGAGGAATTTCTATTATTTCTTCCATGATGATGCAGACTCACTGCAGGGAAGAATAAGATCGCTAGTAGCAATAGGCAGTGCGGGCTGTGGTGGAAAACCTTTCTTTATACCTTCCTTTTATTCATATTAACTTCTCATCAAACGCTGCACCTTTTTCCTCGTCATCACTCTCTCCTTTACCCACTTCTCTTGACGGATTATCAATATTAATAACATCAGCACAAAAGTCAAATTTACCTTCTATCAATAATCCATTTCTTCTCATCATACAATTTTGTCCCGATTTCTTAAGCCTTGCACGTATTTTCAACATTCATTGTGTTGTTTTTGGGTTTCTTTATCCATATCTTCAGCTAAAAATAGGTTGCTTTCCTTTAACTTGATGGCATTTCTAAGCAGCTCCCTTTTTTGTATATTTGAAACTAAAGACACCACTACTGGCCCTGCCTTATTAATCTTATTACATACTCTTCTCTCATGACTCAAGTCACTCTTGACTGTTTGGACGGCCAGAACTTCACTGCATAAATCTTCTAAAATATTACTTTCCAACATATACAAATTTTCACCATTTGTTTCGTCTAAACCAAACACAGTTAAATTATTCGTTCTCCAGACAATTTTGAGCTCCGAATTTTCCTGATTTAAATCTCTGTACATCTTTTCACTCTCCTCCAAAAATGTAGAGATATTTAAATTACTAAACTCATTTTTTATACCACTTCTACCTCCATTTTTATAACTACTTCTATTTCTGTTTTTATTTCATTTTTAAATTTTTCAAAGACCTTAATTTACTCTTTCATATCAGTACACATCTTAAACTACGAAAGCGGTAATAATATCAGCTCAGAGCTTATAGTAGTAACAGAAAAGATATATATGCAGACACATTCAGTGTCTTTTCAGATCTTCAGAACTTTCAGACTTTCAGAACTTTATATCTAACTGTACTGACCTTGAGGGTACTCCCACTCATCTGATACAGTATGCCTATTTCAGTTCAGAGCTAATGCACTCATAAAGATGACTTTATCATTCTACTTTTAACTTTTAACATAAAAAGTTAACGATATTGTCCAAATGATATGTTCAAATTGAAAACTCACTCAATAACTAATTAATGTCCCAAAAAATATGAAGTTTCCCACTCAAATAATAGGGAAAAAAATACTTTTAACACAGAGTCGACCAGTACATGTTCCCTCTACCATATCTCACAGATAACAGTAATCACATTTACTACATTTACAAGGCTTTTCACCTGAAAGTTTTCGCATATGTATTCTCAATTGTGCAAATGTAATACCCCTATATTTACAAACGTTTTGCAAAATATGTTCGCGTAAGTGATGTCAAATTTCCAGACTGGGCAATACAAAAATCGCATGCACTACACATTTATGGCATCTCGCCAGAATGTGTTCGCATATGTACCTTAAGTTTAGCACATTTTGTACAACTATAATCGCATTCACTACACTTATAAGGCTTCTCGCCCGAATGTGTCTGCATATGTGCTTTTAGACTACCAATTTGTGCACAACTGTAATCGCATTCACTACACTTATAAGGCTTCTCGCCTGAATGTGTTCGCATATGTGCTTTTAGAGTACCAATTCGTGCACTACTGTAATCGCATTCACTACACTTATAAGGCTTCTCGCCTGAATGTGTTCGCATATGTAGTTTAAGTCCTCCGCTTGTTATACATCGATAATCCATTCACTACACTTGTATGGCTTCTCACCTGAATGTGTTCGCATATGTCTCTTACGTTTAGCACTTTGTGTACTACTGTAATCGCATTCACTACACTTATAAGGCTTCTCGCCTGAATGTGTTCGCAGATGTAGTTTAAGTGATCCGCTTGTTGTACATCGATAATCGCATTCCCCACACTTGTAAGGCTTCTCGCCTGAATGTGTTCGCATATGTAGTTTAAGTGATCCGGCATTGGTACATCGATAATCGCATTCACTACATTTATATGGCTTCTCGCCTGAATGTATTCGCATGTGTACTTTCAGATGTGCACTTTGTGTAAATCCGTAACCGCATTCACCACACTCATAAGGCTTCTCGCCTGAATGTGTCCGCATATGCTGTTTAAGCCCTTCTGTTTTTGCACATTGATAATCGCATTCATTACAATTATATGGCTTCACGCCCGAATGTCTACCCATATGTGCTCTTAGATGACCAACTTGTGTACAACTGTAATCACATTCACTGCATTTATATGGCTTCTCGCCTGAATGTGTTCGCATATGTACTTTAAGTAATCCGCCATTTGTACTACCGTAATCACATTCACTGCATTTATATGGCTTCTCGCCTGAATGTGTTCGCATATGTACTTTAAGTTTAGCATTTTCTGTACACCTGTAATTGCATTCACTACATTGATAAGGCTTCTCGCCTGAATGTGTTCGCATATGTCTTTTTAGATGTCCTATTTGTGTACAACTGTAATTGCATTCACTACATTTATATGGCTTCTCGCCTGAATGTATTCGCATGTGTACTTTCAGATGTGCACTTTGTGTAAATCCGTAACCGCATTCACTACACTCATAAGGCTTCTCGCCTGAATGTGTCCGCATATGCTGTTTAAGCCCTTCTGTTGTTGCACATCGATAGTCGCATTCATTACAATTATATGGCTTCTCGCCCGAATGTCTACCCAAATGTGCTCTTAGATGACCAATTTGTGTACAAGTGTAATCACATTCACTGCATTTATATGGCTTCTCGCCTGAATGTATTCGCATATGTCGTTTAAGTCCGCCGGTTGTTGTACATCGATAATTGCATTCACTACACTTATATGGCTTCTCGCCTGAATGTGTTCGCATATGTCTCTTAAGTTTCGCACTTTGTGTACAACTGTAATCGCATTCACTACAATTGTATGGCTTCTTGCCTGAATGTGTTCCCGTATGTAGTTTAAGTGATCCAGCATTTGTGCATCGATAATCGCATTCACTACATTTATATGGCTTCTCGCCTGAATGTTTTCGCATATGTACTTTAAGTTTAGAACTATGTGTACAACTGTATATGCATTCACTACATTTATGTGTCTTATCACCTGATTTTGTTGTTGGATATGCACTTAAATATAATGAAGAATTACAACTGTAACCAGATTCATCTTCTTCATCTTCTGTGCTTGCTGCAGCATGTTCTTTTAACTTCTCTTCCTCTTTAACGTGGGAGAAAAAATTTTCATTTTTGTGCTCATCTTGTACTTGTGCGGACACAGCTTGGGAATGTAAAGATACAATATCGCCTGGGCAACGCTGGATCTGAAAAATTATATCGATATGAGTCTAGATTGACATTTTCACTTATAGCATTATGTAGGTTTTATATTTATTACAATATGGAAATGAGAACCCTACCTACGAGAAGTTCATAACAAATTTATATTTCAATATTACTATCTCCTTGATATTTCCATGTTACATTATAACAATATATCTCCTTGATATTTCCATGTTACATTATAACAATATTTTAGAAATTTGCCAACTAATGAGTCTTTGACAATCCCAGGTATCTACCCTTGGGTAGATGTCTGATGTGAAAAATCTATACTACATTTTTGTTCAAATAAATGTTTTATGGTGAATTGTGGGTGTGTGTGTGTTTTAACAAGATATCTAAAAATATAAAAATCGCAGAATGTTCAAACTTGGCTTTCCGTTTATTTGCTCTCACTGCATTTAACCCAGACTTGGTGGACCGTTTGGGATTTTCACTGCAACTAACAGGAAGGTTTCGGGCAAAATCCATCAACTGGATGTGCGACATTTCTGGATGTTTTGATCATTAAAACGGTTCAAATGATATTATTTACTATGTACACATATAAAATCTCTTGTAACACCTATTCAAATCTCATATAAAAACACTTGTATTTGGTCGTTGATTCTGAGGAACCTGAAATTGTGTCTGTCCAATATCTGGCACTCTCTTAAATGTATCTGCCTGGCAATTGTCTCCACTGTATATTTTTGTTAGGGCAATGGAACAAATTTTGAAATTAAAAGAATTATTTTATAATATATAATTGTATTAAGAGGAGTAAGATAAAATCGACTGAGTGTGACTCACTAGATTGGTTTGTATAATAATCTACTTAATTAAGATAAATGAAATATACAATGTTGGGGAATGTTCCTTCCCCTCTCGCCCAATTCTGACAACCTAATTACCGAACACCAATAAAAATACCAAATTTCCCCAACATGCACCCCCCTTTGAAAGACAAATGTCTTTCAAAAACACAAACACACCATTTATAGTTAATGATCAACTTCACTCTGTCCTTCAGCGACACAATCTTCACTATCCTCCATCAAAGGTAGACACAGCTTCACAAGCAGCCTCTTGAATTCGGCTTCGCTAGTTTTCACCGTTGCCACTCGTACTGTTCCCTGTACCTGATACCTGGATGTAGCCTGAATATCCGAGCAGTCCTCCACTGCAACGTGGAGTATTGTCCTCCTTAATGAGTACCAACGTTCCTACTGGCAAATGATTTCTAGGATCCTGGATTTTCCACTTATGTCTGGCTTGTAGGCCAGATAAATATTCCAGCAACCACCTTTTCCAGAAGCATTGTAGCATTTTTTGAAGTAACTGCCACCTTTTTAGATGTGATTCTGGAGAACAGGTCAAATCAGGTTCAGAGGGTAAGAGGAGAGAAGAACCAATGAGGAAATGACCTGGTGTAAGGAATGAAAGCTCTGAAGGATCTAAGGCTAGTGGTGTAAGAGGTCGAGAGTTTAAACATGCCTCGATCTGTGCCAGTAATGTGCCAAGCTCTTCGAAGGTCAGCACCGTATTTCCCATGACTCGTTTTAAGTGAAACTTAACTGCCTTCACAGCTGATTCCCACAGTCCACCAAAGTGTGGCGATCCAGGGGGTGTAAAATGTCATTTAATTCCTTCATTTGCCATTATATCTGGTATATAAGACGACGAATTCTGCTGCCGTTCAAATAAAATCTTAAGTTCCTTCGGTGCTCCTACAAAATTAGTTCCGTTATCGGAATAGATATGTGTACTCTTTCCTCTTCTCGCAAAAAATCGTCTCAGCGCTGCCAAAAATGCCGAAGTGCTGAACAACTCCAAATCCAAGGCCTTTGTTACAAAGCAAACAAATAGGGCTGCATATGCCTTCCTTTTGATTGTTTTTCTTAATCCTGTTTTAATGTAAAGAGGTCCACAAAAATCAACCCCACAGTCACTGAATGGGCGAGCTGGTGTTAATCTCGACTTAGGAAGAGAAGCCATGAATGGATATCGCCCTTGGATTCGCCCTTCTACATGTTACACAATTATGTACGATTGATCTTGAGGCGCTCTTGCCGTTCAGAGGCCAATATTCAAGCCTTGTTATGGCCAATAGTGTTTGAGGTCCAGCATGTTGATTTGTTTGGTGTATGTGCCTATGTATTATTTCTGTTACCTTATGTTTATATGGTAGGATTATGGGTTGTTTATGCGAATCTGATAAGTCTGCCCTCCCACGCGTAGTACGTTGTCCGGATCGAGGAAAGGATAAAGAGAACTCAGATTACTTCCTTTAGGAAGCTGGGGTTTGTGAGTTAATGCCTTCCATTCCTGCATGAAAACATGTTGCTGCAATAACCTAATCACAGTTAACTTGGCTGCATTCACTTCCTCAGTTGTCAAAGATTTATTCTTTCTCGGCAATTCATCTCCTGTTCTACAATTGGAAACAAACCTAAGAATATAAGCCATGACCCTGATTAATTTGATCCACGATGAGAACTTATTTAAGAGGTCCCACTGGTCCTTTATCGTCACAAGTTGTAATATCACCTCCCTCCTTTCCATCTGTGTTTTATCGGGCTCTTGTAGAGATGTTATAGGTCACTGATCTTTATCACAGATCAGCCAATGTGTCCATGCCACCACATAGCATTTGTCGTTAGAGCCGAGCTCGGAATTCCTCTGGAAAGTAGGTCAGCTGGATTATCCTTTGTTGCGATATGATGCCATTGCCCTACATCCTGTATCTGCCTTACACGATGTTACAAGAATTACAAGAATAGTTACCCAATGTCTTGAAGGAGGCGTCAAATACAACTCTTGTTTGAGTTGTACAGCTGTCCTTATAAACGGCGTGATGCGGCAAGTAATAGTTTGGGGTTTGATTAATTTTATCTACAACTGCAACTAATTCCATGTGGCCCAGCGCCTTATATTCCTCCATAAATTGAACATATTGCTCCTTAACTTGTGGTTGTTTATTCAATCCTTTTTCCAAGTTCATAAATCTTTGCATCGCCCCTTGTAAGGGATCCCCGATTTTGGTATAATCTTCCTTAAAAGATAGTTGTACGGTAAACCTGCCATCTATTCCTGCCAAAAAGGTTTTCACAAAGTTCATCTTCTAATGTGTATCTGGTTTTATCGCCGGTAGTTACACAGCAGATTAAATTTTCCGTTTTTGGAATTTCAAAACAAATTTTTCCAGAAGCCTCCCAGCCAAAAGCACTGTTTATAAATACTGGGTTGGTGTCTCCCAGTTTGTCGTTAATTAAAGGGCGGTAACGTCCATTTCTAATTATATCAAAGAAGACATCAGCTCCTAACAATCCGTCAACTTGTTGTCCAGATTTAAAGAAATCTAATCCGCCAGGTAGTTTGTAATGTAGTCCGGAAGTTGCCAGTTAGTCATTCTGAAACTCTTGTAGGGCATGGTGGTAGGAAGGATTGAATTCAAAATGTTGCAATCCACTGAAGTCTTGTAACTGGATAGCCTAGATGCAATTTTAACTTTAACATATTCAGTCGCCTTAATTTTATTACCACCAACTCCTGTAATAGACATATTACTAGGTTTAATGTCAACGCCCAGTTTGTTTGCTAAATGTGTTGTTATAAAATTCAATTCTGATCCTGAATCTAAAATAAATCTACATAAAAACGGTTTGTTATTATTATCATAAATATACATTGAAGCTGTAGCTATAAGCACCTCAGAAGTGCAATTAGCCACTGCATTCGCCTCGTTGTTGTTTAATGAGAGTGAACCTACAACAACCTGTCTTTCTGGTGCCTTAGTAGTGATAGAGGAACCAAAATTTGTTCCATCATTGGTATTAGTAATGTTGTTACTATATGAGTTGTCCGAGGTGATTAGAGAATTTCTAGGATTTGGAACCCTTTCTGCCTTACTCTCTGGTGAATTGTTACAATTTGCAGTCCTTTACTGCATGACTGTGTGATAAACAGTTCCAATAACATTTACCATTCCTTACTAGATTACGCCTATCTTCTAAAGACTTACTCAAAAATAAACTACAATTATAAACTGCATGTTTTTGATTTTCACAAATCGGGCACAATTTTTCATTAATTGTAACAAGACGTCTCTTATTTTCCTTATATTTTGTAAAATTATCCCTTTGTAACTTTGAACATACAATCTCTTTAGATTTTGCGGTAGCTCCTTTAAATTCATATGATTCCAACCATATGCATCTATTTTCTAAAAACTGTTCCAAATCTTTATAATTGGAAGCCTGTTTTGAAGGTTTGGATTGTTCCCAATGTCAAATTGTCAAATTTAGTAGTGATTAGATGGATCAGCAGTGTATCCCAATATTCTGTTGGCTGGTCCAAGAATCTTAAAGCCTTTAAATGTTTATTAAATGTGTTTCTGAGGTCGCGTAATGCTCGTGCTGATGATTTATCTATTTTAGGGTAGTTAAATAAAGATGTTACATGTGACTGTATAATAAGTTTATTATTTTTATAAGAGTCACATAATAATTTTGACGCTACTTCATAATTTTCTGCACTGAGTTCTATTGAACTTATGAGATCTGCAGTCTCTCCTTCTAAATAGCCTAATAAATAACCAAACTACTGAACTGGATTTAGACCTTTAACATCATGTATCATAGCCTTATATGTTTCATAAAAGGTAACCCATTTAAGATACGATCCATCAGAATTTTTGAATGTTAACCTTTGGTAATTTAGCTTGAATCGATTGTAAATTTCCAACGATATGATCGTTTGTCCTTTGATTTGATTCGCTGTTTATTATATTTAATAAAACTGATTTTAATGTATAAAATTTATCTCCAAATTCACCTCTCTCTTGCTCTTGTTTATCTTGAATATCTGAATCTAAATTATCCGTTAAATCTTCTATCTCCGATTGCCCTCATCGAATTTGTGGCAAATATCTGGCAGAGAACCTAGCCTAATTTGTAATGGTGTAGTATCTTTTTCTGATATTTTATCGTCCTCTACAAAATTTATAATTCTAGTCAGTGATGCCTTCACTCTACCTCTCTGTTTGACTAATTTGTCAAATATTTTTGTTTCGCCTTCCATACTATTTTAGTGATAATTACTTGGCACAGAAAGAGACAAACCTAAACCTCGAATGAATATGAAAAGAATGTTTTATAATTAGAAAGGAGATAGGATTTTATGAAAATGTGTATACTCACTTGAACCTGATTGCCCTTATATTAATCTTGTTTAACCTGAACCTCCAATTATGTATAAACCTCCAATATGTGGGATTAGGAGGCCTTAAATAATCAGGCTAAATAGTTAATGAAATAGATTGAAATTATTATTTTATTTAATTAATGTACATCCCTTTTCAACGCACATAAAATACACTCAGAGTACAAGACAGTGTTCATATTACTTCCTTCACAGCACTTGCTAGACTGAAGGGAAACCAATGTAACCCCTAGCGCACTTCCGGTTAACTAATTTTCATGAACCTTGACGTTTTGGCCTTTATTGATTTCTAATTAATTTTGTTTGGTGGTAGAATTGTACACTGCACATTATAGAAAAACATAACTCCAATCCTCCCCTAAAAGAGCCCTTAAACGAAATTTCTCAGAGAATTGAAGTTGTAATCTTTCTAAGGTTAGTTTCAAGAAAATTGGCGGAGCCATTTCTGGGAAAAACGCAAACAAGTAAAAAAAACAAAAAAAAAACAAGTAAAGTGATGTCACTCACACAACTTTCTCTTACTCCAAATCTCAAAATTATAATTGACAAATTTTATAGCTTTGATGAGATTTTTCTAAATTTGATGAGATTCATCGAAAACTGAAAACCGGTCAGGAAAAGCGCAATTCCGGTAGAGGAATTTTGACAGATAAAGTAGAGTCAGATCCCACGCTGATACCTAATCGGAATATCAAGATTGAACTTTCTACGGTTTTTCGTTTCTGAGCTATGCCTTTCAAATATATATATACACACACACTGAACATTTGTTAAAAACAACTTTTTTTGACTCAGGGGACCTCAAAACGGATATTTCCGTTGAAAACCCGATATTGAAAATTTGACATTCCTTCCTCTTACTAGAAGTAGGAGAAAGTAACAAGTAAAAAAGACACATAAATCTCATGGTCCAGAAACGTTAAAGAGATTTATCTAGGAAAGAAATTATTTATAAAAATTCAGACCAGACTGAAATATAAAGAAATGGAAAATTATTAATAAAAGTGGATAAATTCCACTAAATATTAGTTTCTTCCACTCAAAAATCAAACACAATAAAAGCAGTTGAGAATATTTTGAAAAGAAAGCAAGCAATGACAGTATTTACAATGATCATTTACAGTCGGAATCTTTGCTCAAATAAATGAATAATTACTTAGTATTGTTTTTGTTTGAACTTATTATAGCAAAGGAGTAAACTCCGTTTACAGTAAATAGGAGGTAAAATAAAATAAGTTAATGTTATATAATTACATTTACTGTCTATATAATAAATGTAATAAATGATAATGTACAAAATACCACAGAAATTATATTATTAATAATATATTTACAACAAAGAAAAGACACATAAATCTCATAGTCCACAAACTGTAAAGAGATTTAACTAGGAATTGAAATCATCTGTAAAAATTCAGACTACTACATTTTTATTACAGACTGAAATATGCAAAAACGGAAAATTATTAAGAGCCTTCTCTCAAAACGTACTCATCCATTTTCACATAGTTTAGGCAGGTAAATTTAACGTAAATTTATGGACATTACGAAGAAGACATAATTATTGATTTCCCAAATAATATAAGATTTGCCTTTACTATACATCTACTTTCAGCACATTACTCCTTTCTCTAACAGGAATCTCAAATGAAACTGCCAAAGTTCAGCTTCGTAGGGAAAATAAATTTTGTAAAGATTTAAATCATCTGAAGTGGAGAGTTATTGGAAGAAGGTTATGTTAACAAAGTAAAGAATCACCTATACTCTGATCAAATACAATAAGAATAAAAATCTGGTGTGAAACACTCACACAACTTTCTCTTACTCCAGTTCTCAAAATGATAATTGACAAATTTTATAGTTTGTGTACCACAATTTAATGAAATTCGTCGAAAACTGAAAAAGCTGTTCAGTATAAGCGCACTTCCGGTTTACTAATTTTCTTGAAACTTGGAATTTCAGCCATCTATTTATTTCTAGCTAATTATGTTTGGATGATAGAATTGTATAATCAACTAGGATAGCACTTTGATGAAAATCTAACCCCACCCCTCCCCTAAAAGAGCCCTTAAAAAAATTTTCCCAGAGTAATGTTTTAGATAAAAGTTGTAAATCTTTGCATGTTTAGTTTATATACGAAGTTTCAAAAAAAATCGTCGGAGCCATTTTTGAGAAAATTGCGAAAAAGTGAATAAATCATTTAGTAAAGTGGTAAAGTAAACGCACTTCCGGTTATCCGATTTTTTTCAAACTCGGAATTTCAACAACATATTTAATTCTAATTAACATTATTTAGATGACAGAATTGTCTAATAAACTGAAATAGCACTTTAGATAAAACCTAACCCCACCCCTCCCCAAAAGTGCCCTTCAGTGCATTTTCCCGGAGAAATGTTTCAAATAAAAGTTGTAGCTCTTTGTATGTGTGGTTGATGTTTGAGTTTAAAGAAAATCGTCGGAGCCATTTTTGAGAAAATCGCAAAAAAGTAAAAAATCTAACTAGTAAAGTGGTACTTCCGGTTGAGGAATTTTGACAGATAAACGTAGTGTCAGACCCACGGTGCCTAATGGAATATCAAGTTTCAACTTTCTACGGTTTTTCGTTTTTGAGCTATACTGTTCACATACATACATACATACATACATACACACACACACACACACACACACACACACAGACCATTTGCTAAAAACCACTTTTTTGGACTCAGGGGACCTCAAAACCGATATTTCCGGTGAAAACTCGATATCGAAAATTTGACACGATTACAATACTTCCTCTTACTAGGAGTAAGAGAAAGTAAAAATTAGCCACTAAGGTGAATATTAGAAGAGGGAAGTTTGATTGTGCTATTATAAAGTCTACCTTACAGTTTGATGAATCTGGTGTTATATTTTTTTTGTTTATTTAGAAATTTACAATCTGTACTACATGTATACAATGAGTAAATAAGATGAATAATGAAACTGTAGGCTGTGAGAAGGTAGGAGGAAAGAAACTACCCAGCGGTAGCACTCTCTACGGGATATCAGTAGCACTGATCAGTCCCGATGGAAATCTCCATCTAGAGATTGTACAAAAGGAGAGAGTAGTATGCAGTTTATGATATTTTGTGTTGGCAAGTTGTTGTACGAAAGGGACTTTGAGGTCATTACGGAGCGTAAGGTTTGACACGTAGAAAGGAGCATCAACTATCTGTCGAACTAGCTTAGATTGGAATATCTGAATGGTACGTAAGTTTGTAGATTTAGCTGAACCTCACAATTCAAGTCCGTAAGTCCAAATTGGTTTGATTATAGAAATATATATCAGTCTTTTGAGTTCTGTAGGTAATTTGGATCGTCTTCCGATAAGTCTGTAAAAAAGTTTGGCCCTTTTATTCAGTGCTTGTTTTTTAAGTCTTGTGTGCAGGTTCCACGTGAGTCTTTTGTCAATGAAGAGCCCAAGGTAGCGCACCAGATCTGTTACAGGGAGAGGATTGTGATTGAAGAAGACTGGAGGACAGGAACCCCGCCGGAGAGTAAATGTGGTATGTTGGCATTTTTGTGGGTTCATTTTAATTCGCCACTTTTTTGCCCATGATTCTATTGTATTTAAATGCGTCTGTAAATTGTGTGAAGCTCATGTGAAGTCTGCACTTGTTGTGAGTATGGCTGTGTCGTCTGCATATGCACAAAGTAGTGTGGATGGATTTTTTTTTTTTTGACCAAGGTGTCTTTTACGAGACACCCATATTGTCAGATACCTATTTTTTAAGATCCTGTACTTCATACGTTCATTAAATTGTAATTTTAGCCTCCTCTAAAAAAGCGAGAAGTGCTTTATAATATGCCAGATTTCTTGAATTTATTAAGTCAGGGAGGCTATGAAATTTTTTAAATAATTGGCAATTCTGTCGAAACGAGTCAAAACTTTTACAAGTCATCATTACTCGGTGCTCCACAGTGTCTAGAACATTGCAATTAACACAATTCTCAGAATTTACCAGTTTAAACATTTTCAAATACCTGTTGACTAGCGCATGCCCTGTTCTTAACCGTGTCAGCTTTATTATTTTTTTTCTGCTCAGCCCAGATTTCCTAAACCACGGACTAGAACCCACCCGCGGTATGCATGTGAAATGGAAGTTGCCTTTGTACTGTGATTTTCGCTCGTACAATGTTGCCATTCCTCCAATAGGAGCGCTCTTCCTTTAACAAAAAGTTCTGACAGCGGGACAAGATATTTAGCACCCGCATTTAAACTACTGATTTCTTTCTTGGCTGCCTTATCGGCTTCCTCGTTTCCCGATACTCCTATATGTGTGCAGGGACCCACTGAAAACTGAAGATGAAGACATTTCCAATAATTTTATAATTTCATAAACTTGGTAGTTTTTAGTTTTTCCCAAGTACCCCTTTCTCCAACATCACACAGCTGGCTCTAGAGTCCGTAAACACTACAATATTGTTCGCTTTTATATTTTGCGCATACTTAATTGCACTGTTATGGCCAGAAGTTCGGCACTAGTTATGGACATTGAGGTGTTAACTGGGCCACTAACTGACAAATGTCTTTGCGGGTCATAAATACCAATTCCTGTGTAATTATTTTTTTTGGAGGCATCTGTATATATATTATAATTATCTCTATAATTTTCATTGATCATAGAGAGGGTTTAATTTGAAGAATTGTGTTAGGAATTTCGTGTTTGGCCTCGGTTATATTACTTACCGCGGAGTAGCTCTGATTTCAAGCAGTTGTGCAGGAAAGGGAATCTGGTACGCTGGGTGTCCATTAGTTATTTGACAGTTATCGAACTAATTTCTTGAGCTGTTTAAGCAGTTGTAGAACACCCTTCTATTCACATCCACATTTGGTGAAAATTATTTTTCACTGTATTGTGTAGAGGATGAGTGCGATCGGATAAAATTTTTATTAAACGTTTTGTGCACAGCCATCTTCTTCTTAGTGCAAGAGGAGGTTCTCCAGCTTCGACTAACAGTGCATTAATAGACGTAGATTACAGAGCCCCCAAACTTATTCTAAGTGCAGTGTTTTGAATAACGTTTAGGTCCTTTAAGATATTTTCCCTGGTAGTACCGTAAGTGCTAGCCCCATAATCTAAGATGGATCGAATCGTCCCTTTGTATAATACTAACAGGTTCTGTGGGTGAGCTCCCAACTTACCCCTGCAATGCTTTTCATGCAATTTATGTATTTCATTGTTCTCTCTTTTAAGCTTTTATATGAGATCTGAAAGACAATTTTGAATCCAAACGAATATCAAGAAATTTATAATTATTTTCAACTTTAATTCTCTTAGTATTAATTGTTAAATTCAGACTATTTCTCGTCCACCTACGCCTTGTAAACGGGACTAAACAGCATTTGTCAAGGTTAATATTTAGCCCAAGCTCGGGACATTTTAAAGAGACCCTATCTAACTCGGTTTGCAGGGCACCAATGGCTTCTTCCAACTTCGTAGATTCAGTATACAGAACGACGTCGTCCGCATACTATAATAATTTTCCCTTTGTTACGCTGGCATAATGTATGGGAAGAGTATATAAATTGAAAAGTAAAGGGCTGAGGACACATCCTTGGGGCAAGCTTCCTGCACACTCCCTCGTAGCCTGACCTTCTTCGGTATCCAATACTAACTCTCTTTTACTTAGGTATGACTTTAGCCAGTTGCGATATAAAAAAGGAATTTGTAAGGACTCTAATATCTGAAGTAGCTTTTCCAGGTTAACGTAATCATACGCTTTCTCTATATCCAGAAATACAGCTAGAATATACTTTTTGTTTTCAAATCCAACTGATATGTCATTAGTGAGGACCTCAATGTCTCATGTATGTAACCCCATACATGTATTTTTTAGTATATTCTTATTTTCTATAAACCACTGAAGCCTATTTTTAATTACAAGGTTGAAAATTTTGGTTCAACAGTTAATTAGTGCAATAGGGCGATAAGACTTAACGTTATTAGCATCTTTATTAGGTTTAAGAATCGGGTAAATTTTTATTATTCTCCAGTCCTGAGGGCAGGATGAGCTATGCCATATGTCATTAAAAATATTTACCAATGTGTGTTTACATTTATCAGGAAGCTTCCTAATCATACCATAATTAATTTCATTGCACCCAGATGCTGTACTTTTTTTATTATAAAGCGCGGCCTCTAATTCCATTATTTTTATGTCCAAGTTCATTATATTCTGATAATTATTAATTGGAATATTATAATTGAAGTTTAAAATGCGATTGCTTACATTCGATGGTGTAAGAATTCCTAGAAATTCTTCAGCTGCATCATTACTAGAAAGTGGTTTAGGAATTTTATTGTTATATTTGCCCTGAAATTTCTTAATTATTCTCCATGTGCTAGGTATGTTAGAAGGATCTATTGACTCCGTGTAAGTCCTCCATGTTTTCTTTTTTCCTCTTTTTATTAAATGTTTTACTCTATTTAACTTACTTTTATAATGGCTATAATTGTCCGGAGTTAGATTATTTAAATAGATTTTCCAGGCTTCATTTTTTTCTTTATAGGCTAATTTTATTTCCGTGTTCCACCAAGGCTTAGGGGTGAATTTCGGATGGTTGATACGGAAGTGCATTCTAGGTATCGCTTCTTCCCCCGTTAAGTTTATTAGCTTAGTGAATTCTTCAACGTCATAAATTTTATTTGGGTCAAGCCTTTTATTTATTTCTTCTATGAATTTATCATTATTAATTTTCTTATAATTTCTTCGGCTTCTTTTCCTTAGTAAAACATTTGCATTTATACTGATATTGATTATAAAGTGATCGCTGCCCAAGGTTTCATCGCTAACTTCCCAATTTATTGAATTAAACAGGTGAACCGAAGTTAAAGTAAGATCAACCGTCGATGTTCGTCTCGTGGGTTGGCCGTCATTTCATAATAACAGATTTGAATTAAATATTTCATCCCAAATTAACTTTCCTCGTTTGCATTCACGATCATTCCAGACAAAATTATGTCCATTCAAAGTCGCCTCCCATAATTATTGACTGAGTTTGATTAATAAAATTAAATAGTTTGTTTACATTTTGTCTCCCCATATTTGTATTAGGAGGTACATAAATAGAGATTAGATAGAGAATGGGTGTTGTATTTATTGTTTGCACAGCAACTGCCTCAATGGGGTAAAGGTCGGGCATGTTGACAACTGAATACTGCAGAGAGTTATGTAAAATTATACACACACCCCCGTACCCATCATCTCTGTCTTTACGAATTATGTTATAATTATTTATTTTAAATTCCCTATTTTTTCGAAACAAAGTTTCACTTAGAAGGGCTACATGTGCTTTTGATATATTTAAATAATTAACAATTTCTTCCCACTTCCAACTTGCACTGCGAGAATTGTGTGGTATTATTTTTTATTCTTAATTTAGTGTGATAAAATGTAGGAATAGGGTTAAAATAAGACCCAAACTGAGTGATACTAATTTTAATCTTTTTTATTATTATCCATTTACTTTCTATTGTCATTTGTTTATTATTATTATTCTTAATAGTATTACAGGGTATTAAGCTGAATTATTAATAGGTTCTATACCAGATACCGTTGGTTTGTATTGGTCTTTGAGCTTGTCTGTAATTTTAGAATTAACTGTTACTAATTAGTATAGAGTAGCTACTATCAGGTCCAAAACTTCTGCCTCATCTCTATTACTATGATTTCTGAGATTGTTTAATAATTTGCCAACTTCTGAAATGAATTTTTCACATTTACTGGTTTTGTATGGATTCACATAATCACAGGTTTTAATTTTTATACCTTTAATCTCTCTTAGATAGATAGATAGATAGATAGAAAACATACTTTATTTGCAAATAAACTCAATTATAACATGATACAATTTAAACATAAACAGCATGATTGCTGACATGGAGTTAATCGTCTGTCAGGAGTGTATGTCTCAAAACTCAGGACAATATTCTATTAACACAATTATTTTACCTATGTATATAATTTTTTTTTTTTTCCTTAATTGATTTTTTATTTATTTATTTTTTTTATTTTATTTTATTTTTTTAATAATTTTTTAATTACAAACCGAATAAAAAGTAAAACTCTGTAAATAATAAGATAGACGTCCAGGCATTTTTTTTTTTTTTGTTAATTTAATAACTAAATAAAAGGACAATAACAATAGAAGGGGAGACTGATCTATCATAATATGTAATGTATTTAGAAATTAAAATTTTCTACAAGAAACCTTCTGTATGACATTGACTCTTTGATGTACCCAATCAGTGCCAACCAATTATTACCATTCAATAAATACAACATATCATCAACCGCTAGCACCTCCCTAAAGAAATACTTTTTTCTAATAAAACTCAATATGGCACACTGACCCAAAAAACGGAATACATCTTCATTTGCAGCCACATTACACATACTACAATTATAATTTCTCTCCTGTATATAAGGCTTGTAGTTTAAATCAAGCAGTTCCCCTCTGATCTTCACTATAAGACCTATATCTAATACATCCAGGCCAATATTAATATAGTCAACATTAAACGATAATCTACTATAGATCTTATGGTAGGTACTATTAATCGCACTATTCATAAAAGTTTTTCTATAATACTGCATCAAAGCGTTCTGTATGGCATTAATTTCATTACTAAACCCTTCAGGTGAATGCACATTTAACCTAATGTTACTGTCTAACTTGTTAATCCAATCGGACAAATCCCTAAACCAAATAATTTTTTTATTAACTATTTCCAAAGCCAACTTTTTTACTAAGCCGCTATTGTCAAGTTCCAAAATCTTTTTGAGAAATTTCAAAAACAGTGTAAATGTGAATACATGTAGAGGACAGGTTTGCGTTTCTAAATAGAGCACATAATTGGGTGTATTCTTTGGTAGACGGAATAATTTCTTTAAAAACGATCTTTGTACCCCTTCTATTCTGTCTGAGTACCGAATACCCCAAATCTGACACCCATATGTAAGTACGGACCGAGTTACAGAAGTAAACACCTCATTTCTGGCCGAAATCGGCACATGCTTGTTTGCCATTAAGTCAGCCCAAACACTATTTAACCCGAGCATCGCCTGCCTCGCCTTATCGTTCCAGTGGGACTTCAGAGTCAACGCGGGAGTGAGACTTAACCCTAAATACTTATATTCCTTGACAACTTCTATACCTTTTCCCTTAAAATTCCAACTTTCTAGCCTGCCTAATTTTCCACCACATTTTCTGAAAACTATTATCTTTGATTTATTCAGATTAAGCAATAAATTCCAGTTGTCCAAATAAGTTTCCAGCTGTTTTATCATCTCTTGCAACACTCTTGAATCGTCCGCTATTAATACTACATCGTCCGCATAGAGCAGCAACTTTAGGTTATAATCTTTTATCCATATCCCTCCTCTAAGCGCATTTTTTAAATCATTAATGAATAAACAGAAGAGCGTCGGACTTAGGTTACAACCCTGCTTGACGCCACAGCAAGTTTGAAATGGAAGCGAGAGGCCTTTGCTACTCCATACTGCCGATTTTGTTTCCTTATACAGACCTTGTATCGCCTTTACCATCTTAGATGAGATTCCGCACTGGTACAACTTATAAAATAGGGCTTCTCTGTTCACGGTATCGAAAGCGGACTTTAAATCTATAAAAAAGGCGTAAATTTTCTTTCTACCCTGATACCATTTCAATTGAACCGAATTCACCAGTACAAAGAGATTATCCATTGTGGAGCGACCACGCCGGAATCCTGACTGTTCTTCGCATAGGATATTATACTGTATTACCCATTGGCTCAATCTTTCATTTAATAAGGCTGTGTACAATTTCTGCACTGAGTCCAAAAACGCAATTCCTCTATAATTAAATACTTCATTGATATTCCCTTTCTAATGGAGAGGAAAAATGACGGCATCATTAAAGTTACGCGGCACCTTCCCTTCCCTAAAATATCCATTAAATGCCTTCAATAGCATATTTAAGACGAGGGGAGGAGCATGTTTATAATACTCGGACGGGATACCGTCGATGCCAGGTGCCTTATTTGTGCCCGCTCTATTTATTACATTGATCAGCTCATTATACCTTCCAAAGGGTCGGTCGAGAAACTCATACTCTATCCAAGGTTCCGCATACAAAATTGTAGAGCAATTTATTAGAGGGTTATAAAGAGCTTGGAAATACTGCCGCCAGTGCTCAATACTTATCTGGGCACCACTTTTGTACTGTTTTCTTTTGAAAATATTTACTTGCATCCAGAATTCTTTTCCGTCCCTGGCAGCAGCAATAGCCTTAGCCGAATCTATGAAATATTTTTTACGTTTGATACTACATAATTCACTATATTCTTTTCTTGTCTTCAGATATTTTAGTTTTACAATTTCCGCATTAGTTTGCCTAAATAAATTAAGGAGACTAAACACTCTATTTCTTTTTCTCCAACAGCTAAAATCAAACCACGGTTGTACAGCATTATATTTCGGTAGGCGTAATGATTTTTCAACCCCCAATTGCCTTATAAGGTTTTTCAACTTCTCTAGGTTTACTTCCTCAATCATAGACAAACTACTTACTTTTTCTTCTAAAAGATCCTTATATTTCTCGGAAAAATCATCATTCCATTTTAATCTAGGTAACAGAGGTAAACACTCTTCATCTTTACTAAATAATCCAGTGTTTACAACAACAATAATCGGCATATGATCCGACCAGGGCTGAGTACCTACCTCAAAATCAGAAACCATGTCCATACTACTTAACGAAACAACACCGTAATCTACCACAGAGCTACCTCTTGGGCCCAAAAACGTGAATTCACCATTCAAGTCACCAGACATCCTACCGTTTAAAATAGCAAAGCCCTCCTCTTGGCAGAAATCTAATATTTTTTGTCCCTGCGAATTAAGCACAATATCTTTGGAATTTCTGTTTTCATGACAGTTACTTAAACAAATAGTATCATCATCTATGCACTGCAGATCGGCTGTTCTGCCGTTCCAATCTCCTATAATTAGATATTCCAAATGATTATATTCAGCTACTAATTCAGTTAACAAATTAAATTCTAAATTCCAATCATTACCCGGCTAATATATGTTTTATACTATTAATTACTAATACATCAGTTGAACCCAATAAAGAAAAATTACAAATGCTTCTAGAAATTAAACTTGCTTTTACATCCCATAAGCACACCCCCTTTGCCCTTCCAAATTTTAAAATCTTAATAGAGGAAATAAACTTTAAACTGAAATCCTGGAAATATTTTGTATACAAATATTCTTTTTTTTCTTCGATGAATGTTTGAAACAGGCAGAAAATATCAAATTGTTTTATAAAAGCAATAAAAGAAGCCTTTAATTTTATTCCTAAGGCCGGCAACATTATAACCCAAAATTTTCAAATTAATGCCATTAATATTACTTACATTTCTAGAATTGAAATTTTCCTGACAGACGTACTTTCCCTATTTATTATTCACACGAAATTGCGAAGTTGGTACCGGGTCCGGTAATAAGTCCTTCAACATTTGAGTTATTCCATCATCGGTCTTCAAACCATCTAAATCTTCATCCCAGTAGAATCTCTTCCCATCTAATATTAAACTATCATTTCTTATCATTATCTTCCTGCTGCTGTCCTTTTCCAACATTGCCTTTCTAAATTGGAATAGTTTTTTTCTTCTGTTTCTAACTGTCCAGGAGTAGTCTCTATCAATGAAGAATCCTGTACCTTTTAATTTCCTAACGTTCTTTAAAATGTTCATCACTATTCTGTTATTAACAAACGTAACTTTCAAAACTGACTTGTTACTGTTAGGTATAATGATTTTGTGCAACTTTTCAATCTCGTTATCGAATATTTGTACGCCCAGAACATCTTGACAGAAATTGCTGATAATTTCATTACCAGTACCCTTCGTTTCTTCAATGCCTCTAAAAATTAATGTGTTTCTTCTGCCAGAGTTTTCAACAAGTACCAATCGACGTTCTACAAATTTAACTTTTTCTTTTAACTGAGTTATTTCTAATTTTAATTTTTGATTTTCTTCTTTTATCTCCTCCAATTGAAGTTTCAGGTCATCAATATCTTCCTTTTTTGCTAGTTTTTTTGAATCTATAAGTAAACTAAAATGCTTCATTAGCTCGTCTAGCGACACTGGACCTATTTCTCTTCCTTCCATTCCAGCCAATAAGTTCTTAGCCGATGCGGATTTCTTTGTTTTGCTTGCCTCTTCCTGGTTATCCGGGGACGAACGTAATCTTTTAAAGCTCTCAGTTCGCTTGTAAGTAGGCGTTTCAGTTTCTTTTGAATTCGAATCTTTTAATAATTTGGACATCGAAATATGAGAAATAGATAAAAAGCAATTTTACGGGATTTATTTAAATAAATAATCTTTCTAAACTGCTATAATTAAATGTTTCCAAGGTTTAGTAAATAATAGAATTATGACTGAAGTAGTAGAAGTGACCTTGATCGATATAGCATAGAATAATTCCGTAAACAATAAATAATACCAAAAAGCACAGCCAACTTTGAACTTTAGTGACGTGCTGTGAGCTGTGACGTATGCAATTACGTAAGGCTGTGACGTGAGGCCCTTATCTCACACAGCTGTTGATAACAATAGAACTTACTCTAATCAGAGCAATATGTCGTTTGCCTGCCCCTTCTTTCTGCTCTCTACGTAATTTTCGTCATACGAACATACCTGAGCATGTATTCCTAATCCACCTTTAAATTAAGTTATTTTAATTAATTACACAGAATTGGTTCGATGAAAAAAGCTGAAACTTCGCACAACAGTCAAAGGTACTTATAACTCGGACTATGCAAATTTTGAGATCAAGTAAGCACTTAAAACCAAACTTTTTCTTAAAAAATTATACAGCTGCTAATCACACGATGTACACCGTACCACAGTCCGACACACACTTGCTAGTTGAAAACTTTTAATCTCTCTTTCTTTTACATATTTTTCACTATCTTCGATTAACGGAGATATTGTCTTTCGTTTTTTTAAATTAGATTTTTTAACTTTTTCTGAATACGTATTATAATCAGTTGTAGGCTCTAATTAATGACTTTCTGGGAGCGGAGGGCAATCAGTTAGAATTTCAAAGGAGTTAAAAGTTGGAACACTGACTTTAGGATATTTTTTATCAGCCTCTGTGAAGGACAGTGAATGACAAGACATAGCCTTCTTAATAATTTTTTATCTCTCCCATTCTGGACATTCCTTATCATTAGCTGGATGACTTTGTTTACAATTTACACATATCACCAGATTTATGCAATCTTCTTTAGTGTGCTCAGTGTTTCACACCTTGGTTTACCCTTACATAATTTAGCAATGTGCACAAAACGCAAACATTGAAGGCATTGTGTCACTCTATATATAAAAGACTCAACTTTCCTATTGGCCAAACATATTTGCACATTCTGAGGGAGTACTTGTGAATGAAAGACAACTTTAACAGATCTGGTTGGGACTAATGTAAATCCCCTTTTTCATTTTTTAAAAATTCTCGTTTTTCGTTTTTAGCTCTCCTATACATTCTATTTATGCTTACTATTTGATACGGCAATATATATACTTTCTTCTATCTCTTTTTCAGACATATCTACTGAAATATTTCTAATCACCCCTGCCCTATGGACATACTGATTCGGTATGTAAGCTTTGAAGCCATGTTCAATCAATAAACCATGAGCAATAAAACCATTTGCAGAATCTAATTTCTTGAATGTTATTCTGACCCTTAGTCTCCCAACTTTATCTACATTCTGAATGTCTTTTACATTGTAGAACTTTAATAATTTCCCAATTTTGATATCCTGAAGAGGCTCATCAGATTGAGTAGATTTCTCCATATAAACAAAATATGGTGGTTTAAAACACCTTAAATATTTATTACCTTTCAAATTGTAAACCTTTTCCTCATCATTCATATTGATTCTTTCCCAATTAGATGTTGATTTTGAAATGCCCCCGGGATCCGGAGGTTTTTCTGGGGGGTTCACCTTCCATATTTCCCCTCTAAATCACCAATAGTATATGCACTTGTTCGAAAAAAAAAAAAATTCACATGATCGAGAGGAAAAAAAATAGTAATAAAATTAAATAAGAAATAAAATATTTAGTGAATTAACGTTAATTTAAGATAAAAAGAACTAGATATTATAACAAGACACTATACTGTTATGTGTACTTTGATCCGCTCGCTATCAAAGTCAGGAGCAAACTGATGGATTTGTAGGTATGTCTGATGTGTACGCTGTGTAAAGGACGGGACCAAGTATACTCCCCTGCGGCACTCCTGCCCGCACCGCACTGATAAAAAGGAAGGCTGTTACATGAATTTCATTGCAAACAATCAGTAGTTGAATTAAATTCTGTCAGAAACAATTTATAATAAATGCTATTATTATTAGTATTACCATGTTTTCTATTCTTAAAGAACTTTAAATTTCTCATCACCCGAAAGCTGTAATCACATTTACATGGCTTCTCGCCTGAATGTGTTCGCGTATGTACTTTAAGTTTAGACTTTGTGTACAACTGTAAATGCATTCACTACATTCATATGGCTTACCATCTGATTTTGTTTTTGGATATGCATTTAAATATAATGACGATGTACAACTGTAACCAGATTCATCTTGTTCATCTATGCTTGCTGCAGAATGTTCTTCTAACTTCTCTTCCCCTTTAACGTGGGAGAAAAACATTTTCATCTTTGTGCTCATGTTGTAATTGTGCCGACACAGCTTGTAAATGTAAAGACACAATATCGCCAAGGCAAGCTGGATCGAAAAATTATACCAACGTGAGTCTAGATTGACATTTTCAGTTATAGGCATCATGAAGATTTTATTCATTACAATATGGAAATAACATCCCCACCTAGGTGAAATTCATAAAAACAAAGTTATATTACAATATTACATATCCTAGAAATTTGTTTAATTTCAGCACTTGCCAACTAACGAGTCTTTGACAATCCCAGGTATCTACACTTGGGAACAAATCTGGCGAGGAACATCTATACTACTTTTTCAAATAAATGTTTCATGGCGAATATTATGAATGTGTGCCTGTGTATCAAAAAATAAAAAACGCTGAAATTTCAAAGTTGGTTTTCCGTTTATTTACTACCACCGCATCTGACCCATATCTGATGGACATTTTGGATTTCCATCGCAATTTACAGGAAGGTTTCGGGCAAAATCCATCAACTGGATGTGCGACTTTTCTGAATGTTTTTTGCGATTTTCTCGAAAATGGTTCAAATGATATTATTTAAATTTCGGGTGCTTTGTACACATATAAAATCCTTAACACCAATATTTGAAACATGGATTATGAGGAATCCGAAATTCAAGTGTATTTGTTCAACAGTATTGGCGGTCTCTCGAAAGTAATCATTTCCCATCTGCCTGGTAGTTTGCACTTGTCACCTCTGTATATTTTTGTTAGGGCTAAGAAGCAAAATTTGAAATTTAAAAAAAATTATCATTTCATATATAACTGTAATAAAAGGAGTAAGATAAAGTAGAGTGAGTCAGTCACTGAGTGATAAAACATGATATATTTTCGTGCAAAACTCGACCATATTATTACGTTCTCTCAATAATAGTTACTTTCTCACGATGTATAGTAAGAGTTTTACTTGGAAATAATTATTTGTGGTCCATTGAGATGAAGAATAATCTGGTGCGCATGCGTACAAAATATCTCAAAATGGAAAGAAATCATAATTTTCTGGCGCCCAAATTTCATAATTTATATCATGTTTCACGAAAATAGTTCCAACGGTTTTATTTAAATTACTGTAGAAAATCGCCTAGTAATTCACACTTCTTTCCAAGAAAGAATTATTTTTTTGCAGATTCTAGGGAAAATAGCAACTTTGAGTTTTCCTCTGAAGTACGATTTCAGAGTAATATGTTTTTCACTACTTATTTAATCGGAGGATTAAAGATTTTTTGTTTTAATTTTCACAGAAACGGCAAAACCTATTTACTATCAAACTTGAATCATAATTCGAATGTGCCAACGCTACATTACTTGAAAAAAAATGTTTTTACCGAATGGTCTCTATCCCTGTTGTGGTGGTTGGTTCCGCTACCACGGAAAATGTCTCTGGTGGTCTCTATCTCTGTTTGTGGGTATGTTTTAACAGAATATCTTTTTTAAAAAAATCGCAGGGAGCTGGAAGTTGTTATTCCGTTTACATACTACCACCGCATCAGACCCGAAGATTCCGGGCAAAATCGGCCAATCGGCAGTGAGACTTTACCGAATAATTATTTCAATTATCAGTGATTTTGTCAAAAACGGCTCCAACGATTTTGTTTTAACTTCATATACTATGTCCACTCATATAAAAAGTACCTACACTTTTATTTGATACGTTTTCCGAAAAAACTATTTCGGGGGTTCCGGGGGAACAGTAGTGCAATGCTTTCCTCTAAAGTATCACTTCTGGGAAATTTACAGTTTTACCACATCCATAATATTAATACACATTACATGCGTTGATTAAATTCCAAATTTGAGGTTATTGGGTTATTTGGAATCTTCTCGAATACGGTTTAAACGATTATCTTTAAACTTGGAAAGCTTAGTGGGTAGATAGAAACGTAGAAATTCCGAAAAGGTGGAAAAACTGTAAAATTCTAGTTGACGGATATTGGTCAAAACCTTCGGGTTGGATGCGATGGTTGTACCAAAAATTTTGGGATTATTCTAATTTTCGCTTTTGAAATTTATTTTTATTTATTCACCATTCTCTAAAAAAAATTCTGGTGACTTGAAAACATGTATTTCACGTGAACTTTCAAACTTGAAAATTTGAAACAATTGCAATACGACATAATACATAATACGTAGTTCGGAAAAAATTTGTTTCCAAGATGTAATTTCAGATTATCTTAAGTTTCCTATCAGCCCCTATTGGGAATGAAAATGCAAATAAAAGTGTAGAGCAGTGTGATAGAAGTGATTTGTATTTCTCGCTAGTTGCATATAAAAAACCAGATGTTTAGTTTAGCCTTGAATAATAATTTTTATTTCGTTTTTTTAGCTCAACGTTTCGGCGAAACATTCGCCATAAAGGGAGCATTTTGCTATTTTAAATAGTTTCACACTATAAAAACAAATTTTGAAATGTATATATATAATTATTACATTGAATTATAAATGGAACAATATATATGGAAAAGAAACGATATAATTATATTAATTTTGGAAATTTGTTACGAGAGAATTCACCAAGTGTTTTTACCATAAATTTTCAAGTTCTTAATCTAAATTTTAAAAGCTCATGATGAACCTTAAATTAAATTGCAACAGATCACTTTTAGTAACGATGATTTTATAACTTCGAATTCTTATACAAACTACCATGTATGACGATCACAACACGGATAAATTGGGACATTATTATGTGAATAACTAGCAAGAACGAATCTTCTAAAATAACTGGGTGTACAACTAACTTTACAAATATATGCAAAAAAATGAAATATAAAAAAAAAATTATTGGCAATTTACGTAAACCAATAATAAAGTATAATATATAAAAAAGAATATATTTCTGTTTTTAAAAATTGAAACTAGGGCAGTAGATGCCAGCTAGTTTAAACGTCATTTTTGTGTTGTGCTTAAAAGTTTCAATTTTCATTTATATGAGACTTTTTCTAATTTCTCAAATTAGTTTTTTGCGAAGTAACTTTGTCACATCGGAAAATAAAAAAATAATTCTGCATTTAAGTCAAAAAAACAAAACAAAAACAATAATAATAATAATAATAATAATAACAAAATCTATTTTAATCTTGTATTTATCTATTCTATTTTATTAAAACAATAATAACATAATTTCTATAAAGTAATCTCAACTGAAAATCTCATTTTGACAAAATTTAAAGTAAACATTTCTCGAAACCAGTATCTTATTTGTACAGTGAAATGGCAAGTTCATTCGCGTGCATGACTGCCAGTTATCTAGATTACTTATTGCCTGGATGTGACCTTGCATATATCAGCTGTGCGTACTTATATTATACAAACCAGAAGATTTTAATTTTAAGTTTCACTAAAAATTTATAAAATGAAAAAACTGAGTTTTGTTAAACTGTATCAGCTTTTGAAGTATTTTGCTGATTTGAAGATTGATATAGAATCTATAAACTGGTATTATAACTTGTGTTAATAAGTGTAATGAAACTCTTTCTTGTCTATTATTCAAAATGATATTAAAACAAGAGAACGATGTAATAAAAACAGAAATTTCAAGAATTAAAAATATTGACACTGAAAATTAAAAGAAGCTGAGGAAAACTCTGACTATATTTGGTGTACCTTTTTCGGAAGGAGAAAATTTAATAGAGGTTTTAATAGCTATTTGTCTACACATTGGATTTAAATAATGTGAAACAGTATTGCATACTATATTCAGGAAACCTGATAAAAAACGACATCCTACATCTATCATTTATGCCAATCACATTAATTCCAAGAAAGATTTCTTGAATAAATTTAAAATTTAATGGAAAAATTTAGATCTTAATGTTCGTAAAATGGATGAAAAATTTGAGAAAAATACTAAAATCTTATTAACGAAGCGAGGGAAGGGATTAGCTCAGTGGTAGCACGCTGGACTAGCAATGCGCTGGTCCCGGGTTCGAGTCCAGCTGCTGCCCTTAGATTTTTTCTTCCTAGGAGCCTCTTACAACTCACGCCCGGTGATGGACAGTGTTGTCTGTAACGAAAGAACACTGTCCGGAGGCCGGCAGTGCACTGAGATGGCTCCGAACTTTGGGGTAGCTATATGAGCCCAGAAGGGCTTTGAATAGCATAGGGCTTGGTCCCTACCCCCAGACAATAAATAAAATAATAAATATTAACGAAGCGAAACCCTACAAAAATCAACATCGGTTTAAGAAATCATAATAGTTGCAGCAAAAGGAGAACGTTTAAGTTGAAAAATGGCAATCTGATTTGAAAACAATCGGATCCAGCACTCACCAGTAGCAAAAAAATGTTCGTCGGTTTCTCGAACTTATTTTGATGTGCAGCTCACAGATTATGTAACTGATTCTGATGAATTTAATTAATTCAAGAGGTGAGGATTCAAATAAAAAACTTAAGAAAAGAAAAATGAAGGAACGGAGTCCTAAAAAATAGCAAACAATAGTTGCAGGTGGTAATGTCTTTCTAACAATCACTCATTCAAAATTAAACTAAAATTTCCTATATGTGTTTTATAATTTAAAACGGCTTTGCTTATAATAACTGTTGTAAGAAACGGTAGATTTCCCAAAGTAAATATGTTCAAACGTGTTTAAAATTAAATATGCAATTCGTCGAAAGAGCTTTTGTCAAATGATTTCACTTATATTGTTTATATTTATATTATTTTATATCGTAAAAACCATAAAGCCTTTTTGTAAAGGAATATTCATTTTTCTTTGTTACTGTGGGTTACACTATGAGAGTCTTTACTACGAATAATTGATAATTTTTATTTGAAATTGCCTGTAAACTTTCATTTATTCTAATCTACAATATATTTGATTATTTCCTGTTATTTTATTTTTATTATTCCATATAAAAATGTTTTCCACTTACACATATAAGATCATTTCTTTCGTATTTCTTATTTATTTTTACATTATTATTATTGTGTTTCATTACTGTTTAGGAACATATTAAATCTTTTTCCTTAAATTAACTATTGTCATTATTGTGCAAGTCTGTTTGAATAGGACATGAAGTCCTGAAAGCAAATGAAAATTAATTATTATTAAAAATTGAAGGTTAAAACAAAACAAAAGTAAAATTAAACATGTAACTAAATTTCGAGACTCAATGCAATAAGTTAAATAGTTCAAACAAACAAATTTTCATGGCTTAGATTATCTTATATAACTATTTTTGGGATATTTAATTATATATTTTAAATTATACAAGTCTCAGTTTATTTGGGTTGTAATGTTAATTTCGTTTTCATTCCATATACATTTTTCTAGTTGTAATGCAATGTAATTATATATTATATACTTATTCATACTTTGTTTTAATGTGTGAAACTATGTAAAATAGCAAAATGTTCCTTGCTCTTGAGAATGGCGAATGTATCGCCGAAACGTCGAGCTAAAAAACCGAAATAAAAATTATTACTGAAGGCTAAACTAAACACCTGGTTTTTTATTTGCAACTAGCAAGAAATACGAATCACATCTAATTAATAAAAGTGTTCGAGACAGCTCAGTACCGCAGGTAAAATTTATAGAAAAACGATACGAGAACTGATCATATATTTAAACTTCTGCGAGAAAAATGATAAATACCTGTGAACTGTTTTGTATATATTCCAGAGAAATCGACATTTTTCCTAGTAGAGATTCAAACATCAGAATTTCCTTGGTGCTAAACAAGTCTATTGCAATAGGTTAACAGCAAATGGGCAGGTTTTGGCGAATGTAACGTTATTAACATTGTAATTCGCATAATTCACACACATACACATACATGGTCACACAACCAAACATTCATAACCTTCGTTTATAACACAAAATAGCCTCATATCGAAACTTGTTATGCAGCGCTTCATGTGGTCGCAGTTGTAAGTAACGAATTCTGTAGGTCCCTCCCTAATGAGCGAACAAAATATGCAAATATAATAAGTAAAAACAATGTGGAATAAATAGTAATGTTAATTTCCACAATTATGAGGTTCACGATCGGCAGCTGGTGAAGCTACAAGTTAGTTTTAAAAGTTTCCATATTTCTTATTTCCCCTATAAAAAGTAATAATGAATGTATAATATGTGCGGGTATGGTAAGTGGTTATAAGCATGGGATTAAAACTGGGAGGTCCCCAGTTCGAGTCCCGCGTATTACTAACTTCTAATTTTATATTACTTTCAGAAATGTTAATAATAAAATATGAACTTCCGCCTCCGTCCATGCCATCTAATTTGGTAGCTGGAGGTTAGGTCCGCCTGAAAAACAGGCATTACTTTGCTTTTGTATATTGTGATGATGCCTGAGTGTTTCTATATTGTTAATAAAAAGTAATAAAGTATATAATAAAAACAAGAATTAATAATATACTATAAATAGTGTAATAAGTACTATACATTAAAAATTAAATAATAGCGGCATTAAGTGATAGCTTATTTTAAGAAAAGCTTTATAAATAAAAACAAAGTTGTATATTCTGATTCATCCAAAAAGAGAAATAGAAACTCCCCTGAAGAATCTAAAAATAAAAGTAAACGATTTCAAACTGAAATAATGAGTTCCTCATCAGAGATAATTGAGAATATAAGATTAATGTTTGACGCTAAATTTAAAGCTCTTAGTAAAAGTTTACCATCTAAAGAGGATTTTAAATCATTGGATGGTAAATTAGACTTTTTGCTTATCGAAAATACAAATTTAAAAAAAGAAATGCAAGAACTTAAAGTTAAGAATAAAGTGTTGGAAAACAGAATAGATGTTTTAGAAAACAATTTACTAAGAAACAATTTAATCTTTGGAGGGTTAGATGATTCCAGCCTTCAGGAGGAAGTACTTGTATCTACTTTCTGTAAGGAAGTTTTAGGAGTAGAAGTTATTGCAGACGAAATAGACAATGTTGTGAAGATAAAGATACCAAAGATTGAGAAAAATTTATTAAAAGTTTCTTTTTTTCAAAATAAAACATTGAGAAATATTTTGAAAAATACTATCAAGTTAAGAGGGACAGGATTCTTTATTGCTAGGGATTATACATATTCTATGAGGAGAAGACGCAGAGCATTGTTCAGTATAGGAAGGAAGTACTACAGAAAGATAGAACCAAGAGAGTCATAGTACGTAACGATACCTTATGGATGGATGGTAAAAAGTACTATTGGGACGAAGGTGCGGGAATAGTAAAGGAATGCAACGGAGATGATAGTTCTAATGTGCGAACAACTCCATCAGGCCTAACATTCGCCGGTTAATATCTCTTCAACTATCAAGAAAGCCGAGTCCATCACATCTCGGCCTGCTAGATGAGAAGACGTCGTCGGCCGGATATCTGACGTCAAGATTACCTGACTATCGATTATTCCTACATGTAAATGAACATAGAAGCAAATTGACGATGTTATATTTTTTTTTTTTTTAATTTATAAAAAGTTATATTTTTATTTTAATAGTAAGTTTTGTTTGTAAAGAAAATTTTAGTTTATACCATATATATTTTTTAGAGTACAATCTTTAGTGGACATTCGTACGAATTGGTCCTAGAATTTAATTTTTAATTTTTTTCTGTTCTTGTGTCTTTTACTTATTCCTTGTGTCTCCTTCTTTACTTAGAAAATTGTGATTTTTCTTTCGATGTAAGTAGCGCAGTTATTATTTATTGTCTTATCGTTTATTTTTTCGCCATTAGTTACTTGTTTGTTTCTTTTTCTGTTGTTTTTGCTTTCAATTTATGTTTTTTATTTATTTTTATTTTCTTCCGGTATCTTTTTTTTACTGATTAGTTAAATATGTATAGAATACAATATGATAGGAATAAATTTATACTATTTTTGTATTAATATTTTTATTAATTATTTTGATATCTTTTTATTTTCTTTTCTCTCTCTCCCCCACGAATTTTCTTTCTGTAAGTTTCTCTAAAATAATTAGGCTTAAATTTTTGAGTTACTTAAAATTATTAAATCTATTATTAAATTTTTGAGTTACTTAAATCTATTAGCATTTTTAAATCTTAATTATTATTAAATCAATTTAATTGTTTTATTTTCTAATCTTCCATCCTCGACTTTGGCTTCGACCCCGGCTGACGGATTACTCCAAGCCGTAAAGTGTTTTTTTTATTCTTTTATATATGTATTATTTTGTATACTTTATTTATATATATATAATTAAATATTATTAAATATATATATAAATAAATATTAACTTTAGATATATTTATTTATTCTTTAAATGTATATATAAATTTTTTTTAAAAAGAAGTAGCTTATGCTTTTGTTTTTTGTTCTCTTGTATATTTTCTTCTAAATAAAGCACTATTATTATTATTATTATATTATTACTATACATTGAAAATACAGAAATAGTTTCTTTTAACCTTCGGGCCAGATTTTTTAAAAGCTTATGGTAATAGTATAAAGAATCACTTATGCTCTGATCAAATATAGTAAGAAGAAAACTTGGACACTAAGGTGAATTTTTAGAAGAAGGAAGTGTGATAGTTCTATCATAAAATAAAGTCGTGCTCAAAGCTCGACCATTTGGAATTTACGTGAATCTTCAATACAAGTAATCAGTAGTTGAATTAAAGTCTGTCTGAAACAATTGATTTTATATTTCTTTATTATTATTATTAACATGTTTTCTATTTCTGTTTAATTTTAAATTTCCAATCGCGAATAATTATATTCACATTTACTATATTTACATTGATTTTCTCCTAAGTGCATTCGCATAAGTCCTTTTAAATTTTCGGATCTTAAAAGTGTGGTATCATTTATGTCAAGCTAAATCATATTAATTCCCAGATAGATTTGCACGATTTGTAAACCTAATTAACATTTTCTGGTTAATCAATAAATTAAAATTTCAAAATTTTTAATCTACTTAGAAAATCAATTTTAATGGCGTTATAATTACGAGAATATATGCAGTCGAGACTTTCTAATAGTTTGGTGCCTGGACACCAAGATCTGGTTATTATTATTATTATTATGTATAATTTATATTCTAGGTTCAGCTGGTATTTAAGGTGTGGTCTAGGTTCAAATCAACACTCTATCTTATTCAACTTGAAAACTTTCAAGTGGTCAAAATGACAGACTTCTGCACCGTGATATAAATCTCTTGCTTTAGCCGTAAGGCCTTAATGACATCAGTTTTTGTTGATACTGAGCACTCATGTCATTCATCAAGTAATCCTTCAAGACTTCAATGACAAAGACTATATAGACCCGGGTGGAATAGAATCAAAAGAAAATGATAGGCGAAGAGAGTGAGGAATGTTTCACCGCTTTAAAGAGGAGCCAGTATCGGTGTGTGTAGATAATATACGAAATTTAAAGAATATCATTGGAGCCACATCCGAGAAAATCCCAATAAGCTGAAAAAAACAATCAATAAAGTCACAATTTCGGTTGATGGATTTTGCCAAAAACCTTCGTGTGAGATGCCTAAATAGTCTCTAAACGGAATACCAAGTATGGGTGGTGGTAGTAACTAAATGGAAAACCAAGTTTAAACTTTCGGCGATTATTCGATTTTTAGATATTTTAATAAAGCACATGCAGAAATACCGAATATTCGCTAAAGACTAGGAATTCGTATAGAGAATAATTGACTTAATGGTTATTTTCACGCACCACACAATGATTGAAAGTGTTGATCGACAATCACCCAGTCTGGTTCGTGATAGGAATATCAAAATGCAACAACTCTTTTCATGAATTGATAGCCTTACTCAAACTGTGGATGAAAATCCGAAACCGACCAGTACCAAAACAATGAAGCTTGCTATAAAGGATAGAATGGATATGAATAAGAGAGAGAATGAGAAATAAATTAGAAGATATGCTGAACACTGATAATGAAAAGAACAAACAAACTGCAAGGACTTCACAGATAAATAGAATTTAGGTAGTGAGAGAACACTAAAGAGACCGATTGGGCTCAATAGATAGGTTGCTGACAGCATGTACTGTTGTAAAAGTGCCCTAAACTGTTCTGCTGTTCTCTATTTGTAGGAATTGATTTCTCCCTTCCTAGTCTGGCCAAGGTGGGGAGTAATTAACCTTTGATTCATTTAATATTTACTTCTCCGCTCTTCGGATTTTATGAATATTTAATGATTCGGATCGCATTACTAGGATAAATCATAGATATTACACAGAATTGCCGGGCCAACTACATTTTCAATAATAATAGTTACAAAAAAAGTAAACGAGTGTTCAGGTGACAAACTGTCCTGCGAGCAGTTCTTGACAAACAATTGTCCTGGAACCAGTAATCGGATGATTTGGTCACATCCAAGTTTGGCTGGTATGGACTCTCGCCGCTATCTATTGAGGGCTGGTACTGATCAGAACCCTGCACTTGAAAGAGCTCTACTACCTCAAACATGGACGCAGCCAGATGAAAAGGAGAGCGATAATGCCGAAGTCGATACGCCACCAAAACCAGTCGCTATGGAGGCAGAGCCTGTGAAAGAAGAAGAACCACTAGGAACAGCAGGAAAGGGTACGCGGCATCCATTTCTCCGATCAGATTCAAGATTACGGCTCGGCTACAGTCCATCAGATCCGTTAGAGATGCCAATGGCACGAGCATTACCTTTAGCTGATCAGCCTCAACTGTTGCAAGCGAATGCGACTAGAGATCAGTTGTTTGGTGTACCTGAACAGCCAGAGAACATCAGCGAGCATCAAGGATTCAGTTCTACAACCACTCAGCTTGGTACTTTACCTACACGTTTGGGACTTTCATTAAGATTTGAAAATGTACATCATTCTGAACCAGAACAAGAAGTGAAAGACAGAGCAATGGAGACTGGACAAGAAAGTGGCAGCAACGACCCAATGGAAATGGAGTTAGATGCAACTATACCAAACCAGGTACCTCCCTCTCCGCGACCAAATATGCTGATAATCCTGTCAGTTCACAGCGGTTGGGTTAACGCTGATGTGTTACTTGGGCGATGGAGAATTACATTAGACTTATTTGGAAGAGTAGCCATAGAAGATGTCGGATTAAAACCAGGTTTAGTAGCCAGCAAGCTTGGAGGATTTCCAGTAAAAGAAGCCATATTCAGAAGAGGTATTGAACGAATTAGAAATCAACAAAGTAGAGATCTTGCTCTATCGAAGGTGGAACGAGATGGGACTCAGGTTCTATTCCAGACATCAAAAGAATTTCACAACGTGTACAATTCATATCACAGACGTGCTCAACTTCCTCCAGCAGTTAATGAAGTAAAAGCAACCCTCAAAGAAAAACTCGGAGAAGGCTCTGGCGTGGTAAGAAGCTTTTATACGGCCATCGCCGAGGCACTGCTCGCAAATGAAAAGCTGCCAAATCTGGAGGTGCACAAGTTGGTTCCCGATCTCAGTATAATGTTTTGTCAAGACTTGGTATCAGGGACAGAGGTTCAAGAAGGCGTAGAATCACGGCGAGATCATTTTCCTCACGTTGTAGGAGCCCAAGGAGGGCTTCATCATTCGAGTGTTTCTGTGCGGGACGAACAGATCTGAGAGGGGAGCAGTGTAACGCCGCCAGTGGTGCCATCTAGGAGAGAAGACAGGTAACTAAGGTTCTCTTAGTGGCCGTAGGAAGCGCTGGCGGCGCTCTAGATTTGACTGGAAGAATTGAGAAGCTTCTGGAAGGTTCGCTACCGGTATAAATAGAGGGACCACCACAGAGAGTTGAGACAGTTTTTCGGTTACAAACGAAGTTACTAGTTTGTGAAAAGTGTACAAAGTGAACTTTTGAGGTTTAAACTGTGAAATAATTATTATTAAGCGTTGTATTTAGTAATTTATTGTGTACAGCAATAAATTAGTGTTTTCTTTATTGAAGTTTAGAGTATTTTATCTATACGAACCCACTTAAAACTAGTTGCAGTAGCTAGTTTAGTTGGAAAAACGTTATAATATCAATATGTCTTATTTATATTTTCTTTTTACGTCTGCATTTACTTATAATTCAAGACATCAAAGTTAAGTTTGTTATTTTTCTATTATCCAGTTATGTAGAGTTATTTCACTTGGGAATTTATAGTCAGGTTTTTGCTATAACAAGGGGTTTACAATCTAAACAAAACGGCTTATCTAAAAAGTCGTTAAAACAAAAAGGTTCTGCAAAGGACATTCTAGCAGTTAATTGATCGTTACTATACAAATTTTCAAAATGGTGGCACCAATCTTCGGCTGAAATATTACTCACCGTTCATGCATTTTGCTTTTTGAAGATTCTGACTAATTTCCAGAACTCTTTACTAATTTTAGGGCAACTTAAATTGCGGGCCCTTATACATCACGCAAAAGTGTATATGTTTTATAAAATTGTGAATATAACAACTTATCATTAATTTTATCGGTTTTCTAAATAAATTAATTTCTTAATGTGGTTTAAGACAACTAGTTCTGGCAACGCTACATTCCTTATCAAACCATGGATTTTTCCAACTATTTAGTCTTATTAACATTTTCATTACCTTATGATATAACTATATTTTTTCTTTTATATTTTTGCCATTGCTCACGACAATAAGCTATAGATCTTATATTGAATACATCTTTAACAGACATTCCTTTTTTAAATATAACTGCGAATAACGCAGTTTAATGTTGCCTTCAGCTTCTTTTTTTAAAAACTGTTCAGCCTTATCAACTTCAAGGCATTGAATAGTCAGGTTCTCCTTCACTTCTTCAGGAGTAATAGCTGATAGTAGAGAAACTATTATTTTGGGGCCTAATTCAGCTTTTGAAGCGTACGTATGGAATTCCATGTCTGCTTTTGTTATGTATACTTTAAATAATCCACAGTCATGTAAATTTTGTGTATAAAAAATTAGTCTATCTTTTCTGTGCTTAAATTCTATTTTTCCAGTGAGCTTAATCTGAATTAATTAGGGGGTT